>KZ805356.1:0-71088 GCA_003073855.1 Periconia macrospinosa
TTTTTTTAAATTAAAAAAAGAAAAGAAAAGAAAAACATCTTGAGCTACAGACGTACAGACAGATAAGCTAATAGAGAGTAGCGGCGAACTCAAATAGATATAGAAGCAAGTAAGAGATTCTCCACACAAGACCGGAGAGAGTTTGGCGGTGAAGTCGGGTGTATACAGAAGGGTTACAGAAAGGTTAAAAATCGGATAAGGGTGCAAAATACAACAAATTTCTTTGGATTCCTCGGAAAGGGGGTTTACGAAGAAAAGGGAAAGCTCAAATAGTCTTTACAATGCAATACACAAGTTACCGAGTCTATCGATCCAAAATTTGTTCTGAGCGTCCCGTGGGATTTAATTGCTCTTGCGGCTGTGAAATCGAGGTTTCGCAATGCCAATCGTGTAAGACTTAGTGAAAACCAAGCGAGAGGAATGTCTTTTGTTACCCAAGAAACGAACCTATCTGAATAATGAATCACTACAGCAGTCTCTCGATCCTTGTCTTACGTATCATCTTTTCCGTTTTTGGCTGAGACAGCAGGATTTTGGATTAACTGTGCTTTTCTTTTTCATTTTCTGACTGAGTGCATGTTGCCGGTCGGGATAGAAACCCTGATGATCTGCAGTTCCCAGGCCTCCACTGGCCAAGCATTTGCTCCCTCTTTCGTTTTAATATTATGATCTGACCGTTGCTTACCCCACGGAACCCAAATGGGAATACAATCCTAAGACTAGATGACTCCGGTTGTTCCATCCTTCAATCTATTGGCCGCGCGTTCTGGTAAGCAGTGGCTGTTAGCAGAATAGCTGAGCCACACAAACATGCCCAATTACTCAGGTATTTGCTTTGAAATTCTTGTATGAACGTATCCATAGCGAGTAAATGCGCATTTTACCCCTGTCAGAAAATCGCTGACGTGCCAAGCGTAGCGCGGCAGGTATTAGTAGTTTCGTGCTGGACATTATGTATGGTCCGTGACGATGGCATGCCTGACTACCACTATTCTTTTGGATGAAACATGTCAGAGGAACTGCTAGGTATCCGTGCCCGCTATCATCCGGTACCTGTTTATACAAATTACTGCTTTTATGTGGAAATATCGTTCTTTTTGCCCCTATATCTAATTACACCTCTACTCAATGAGTTTTATAGTGAGGATAGAAAAGGAAAGAGAAAGGGGCTTTTTGTCTAATCGTTAGTATTTGGTAATTAAGCATCTTAAAGTATATGTACTATTACCGTAAGCACGTATAGACATTATCTAAATTTGTAAGGCGGGCACCCGGGCACTCGGTAACCCGTGAGGATCTACGTCACGCAGAATATCGCCCATAAAGGAAATAATATCAGAAGTAAGCTTCGAAATAGGCAGGTCCACCTTAATTCCGAAAAGAGGAGAAACTACGAAAAATAGTGTACATATATATAGACCTAGTAAAAGACCCAAGTTTCCTTTGCGCCGAACGGTTCTGTTTCTGTTCAACTATTCCTCGCGAAAAATGCAGCCATCACTTTCCATTCTTCTTCCCCTTTTGCTCACCACCTCGGCGGTAGCATACTTACTCCCCAGCCCACCCGGCCACTACAATGTCACGTTAACAACGGGACCACTAATCGACAGTTCCCGTAAGAACTGGGCATTGATGGTTTCTATATTCCAGCCTGCAAAATGCGCATCCACTGTCGCGATCCCCAACATGCCAGAGAAATCCGCAAAGTACCAAGCAGCCTTCCTCTCGAGAGCATTCAACACCACCGCCTGGGACATTGAATCACTCTTCCTCCAAGCTCAACTTCCAGTGTGCGAGGGAAATTCCAGTACCACCGCACTCGTCAAAAACACCCCTGTTTTGATTTTCTCTCATGGCTTCGGCGGAACCCGTCTTTGGCACAACGTCGTCGCGTCCGCTCTTGCCAGCGAGGGGTTCACAGTCATTACCACGGACCACCCCACAGATACCAATTTCATCGAGTATCCCGATGGCCACGAAATTATCAACAACGCCACGAGCACCACCCCAGAAGAGCTCGTCGAAACGGTTAAAACACGCGCTGCAGATGCATCCTTCATCATCGACCAGCTGAGCAACGCGACCGCAATGGCCGCACTAGGACTTTCGCCGTTCCCCACTGACCGCGTGGCAATTCTAGGACACTCCCTAGGCGGCGCTACCGCCATCCTCGCGACCGCACAAGATCCCCGGATCCGAGCGGCTATTAATTGGGACGGTAGCTTGTGGAACCCACTCCCGACCGCGGGGATCTCTCAACCCGTATCCTTCGTCGCTTCGGAACACCCGAGTGAAGTCACCTGGGAGGAAGCGTGGCCGCGACTCAACGGTCCAAAACTGTGGACTAAGATTGCAGGGTTGATACACCAGGGGTTTATAGAGGTGAAGATGATGTTGAAAGCTTCAGGGCAGGATTTCAATGTGTTTCCGGAATTTCTGGGCACGATTGACCCGGGTGAGATGCAGGATATTCTCGTGGCGTATACGACGGAGTGGATGAATGGGGCTTTTGCGGAGAAGGTGGGAGGGCCGTTATTGGAGGGGGAGCAGCCGGATAGGTTCCCAGCGGTCTCGGTCGTTAGGAAGGAGAATTACTGAAGTTGGGTTGATGGTGTGTTGTAAGATTGAAGAGCATGGCTGACGCTTTTCCCGGCCTCTGAGAACCATGATTTTTCATTCATCGATGATTTACTTACCTACCCTAACGTAACCTACCTGATACGTCCCCCCCTCCCCGTGCCTCTAACATACCATCATCCTACCCACCCCACCCCCATCTTCCCTTTATCTTCCCCCCTTCTCCATTCCTATCCACAAAATGAATTTCACGCCCTCTACATACCCGCCTTTCATGCTGGTTTTTATGCACTGCGAGCTTTCGTGTGAAGGGCAGTGCGAAAGGGTAGTAAGAATGAGCATTGGCGGTCAGGGATGAAGGGGGCTAAAGTGCAGATAGATAGATAGAGGTATGCGGTGGTGCGTGTGTGTATAAATGCGTAGATGTACGGGGTAGAGTTTGTGAGGTCGGGTAGTGGGTATTGTTTTTTCTGATTTTGCTTAATTTTTTTCTGCGGTGGGAGGAGGGAGAGGGGGTTTGGAGGGGAGGGATGATATTGTGTGCGAAAGGGCAAGGGATCCAAATATATTTTGGGGGCATGCGAGGGACACTTTTTTCTTCGCATACTTGCATACAATGGCGCGCATATGAACATCTCATAAACTATATGAATCATTAATCTAGAAAATATTTTTGCTAAGGAAACCTGTCGATAAATGCCAAGTGTGCAGTCAAGTAGACGTGCACACGGTCATAAGAAATTGTAGAAGAATTTGAAAATCCCGTACCCGTGATCGAGATATCGATATTTTGAATAATCCCATGTTCGTGCAATCGATGATTCCTTCCGGAATCTGTGTGTGTAAAGAAAATGAACCCTCTGTAAAGTCTGTGTTGACTTGTTGGGATGATATGTGTTCATCCAAGTTCAGCTGTATCCAAGCTGTGTGTATAAGAGTGAGACTCCCAGCCGCAAGTTTGAACCATGTATATCATGTTTCAGCCATTCTCCTTCGCACCTTTTCCGCTAGTATCTTCCCTCCGTTCCAATTTCCTATCCCTTTGTCGAAAATAAACACGTATATCTGTGTACCTTGCCGTGTCTCCGATAAATCTGCCATGTTCGCACTCAAGATCAGTCTTCTTCATCATTGCCGCTTGCATTTTCGTCCTCTTCATCATTGACGCTTTCGTTTTCGTCCTCTTCATCATTGACGCTTTCGTTTTCCTCCTCTCGGTGCTTCTTTCTAGAGCGTTTGGCCCTTCTCTTTCGGCGTATCTAATAATTCTGATTAGGACATGAGATTGCAATGAGTATTTCATGACTTACCGTCTCCTTGACAGCTCTCTTGATCAGAATCTTCCTGAACCTCTTGACCGTCTTCACCCGAAACCTGTCTCTCTTGTACTCCCAAATCACGTGGGCAGCCTCCCCCCGAATAGTTCCTTGGGCGATGTCTTCTTCCAGTGTGTTCCACTCTTTGCCCGAATCCCCCCATACATTGACTAGATCCAAAAGACGCGCATGATTTTTTGTCGCCTTATCTAGGCTTTGTGATTCCGAGTTGAGCTTAATGTCAGAGCCAAGATGTACACCAATATCGATGTATTGGCTGGCTTTCTCTGCATCTCGGACGATGAAGGATATAAGGGGAAATCCGATATCACCTTCATCATAATCCTCCATTATGGAAAGCAATCGTTCAATACCTCCGTTAATCTCCAGGCCGATGGCATACAATGCGTCCACTATACCAGCCACTCGAACATACTGCGCTACCGTAGAGGTCTTTTGCAGATTGATCTTTGAATTCCTGTAAGCAGCACGAGCATGCACTCGATAGCTTAGGTCTTCGGTCAAATATCTCGACATTTCCAGGTACGTGCCGGACTTCGTTCCATAATCATCGAGCAAGTATAGGTGAAATTCCAGCTCTTTGTATCTGAGGTAAAGATTCTTTTGATCATTTGTTATCATTCGCTTCCATTCAGCAAGGAAGGTATCTCTAGCACTTTCAAAAGCATGAGTGAGCTTCAGCCATTCCGGCATGATCCCTACATTGAATTAGCCACGCCCACCCAAGATGTAGTCTTTTGGAGAACACTCACAGAGATATGCCGGATCCACGTCTGCATATCTATCCGTAGCCTCACGCGCCCGTTTCTTCGGCATCTTGCTCCCCTTCACAAACCCCTCCAGATCTAGCCTGGCAGAGATCAGAAAAACACTCGTGGTCCTCAGCCGAAAAGAATCATATAGTCCGTGAAGGTGATGAGTCGGTTGATCAAACTCGTTTCGTCAATGTTCCATGCGGTCCGCAAGACCGGAGGAAAAGGCGGATGGAGTAGTTGAGTAAAGCCGAGCAGTGTTGCACGCAGTCGGTAGACGACAGGTAAATAGTATGTAGATTTCAGCCCAAGACGGAAGGCAGACGAGAGAAACTCAAATCAAACCGAGTCGAGTAGCGTCAAGAGTGATTCCGAGTAGAGCGTGCTTCTAGCGCAAATTCGACAGAGGTGTGAGAAGTCAAAGTCTGCTCGGAGGGACAGAGAAGCCAGGTCAAGAGGAGTAGAGAAGAGCCGAGTCAAGTGTTGGAAAATCGGAGGGAGGAAGAGTGAGGTGTAAGAGTCGAAATCTCTTCAGAGGGGTGAAGGGGGTTTATATATCTTGCTGCCAAGAGAGAGGAGGGAAGGAAGGAAGGAAGGAGCGTCTTTTACTTATCTACCTACCCTGGACGTAGACGTACTTTCAGTTTCACTTACTGATAGAGCGAGAGTAAGAAGGTAAAAGTAGGTTTTACCATGTCTGCATGAGTAAAGTATGCGATAGTGATGTTTGTGGGGAGAAGAGTGGTGAGGGCAGGGAGGAGTTGGGATAGGTGAGTGAGTGGGGGAGGTATGTTTGAGTTCTTCGTGCTTTGGAGGGAGTTTTTTGATGTTTGTAGTGTTGTCTAATGGGGTGGTTAGGTGAGAAGGGGAAAGGACAAAGGAAACGTTGATAGTGATCGAAGGGAATGGATGATTCGAGTGAGATGTTATTATGGACGTATTACCCGCTGTCCTTCCACGAGAATGTATGTCGACGAGACGTACGATGTACCCTCTCCACCACCAAACCATCCCCATCCCCATCCCCAACAAAATCCCTCAAAAAGCCATCCCCAGCCCACCCGCACCCTCAAACCCCATCCCATCCCAGGTCAACCCCGAACTCCACCCCATATCAAGCGGCAAGAAGCCCGACCACAACCCACCATCTTCCACCCCACCATTCCCATTCCCACCTGCGCCTCCTCCCCCCGTTCCCCCATTCATCGCGAAGTCGCCTACAGCACTCAAATCCGTCCATCCGAAATCGCCCATCTGCTCCGTCATCGCAGGACTCTCAGCCGTGTTACTACTACTCGTCGGATGCGTAGGCGACGTAGCGGCACGACCGGCACCGGGCGTGGAAGGGGTCCCGCCGTACGGAGGCGCGGTGTCGATGGCGGCGCTGGCGATGTGGGTTCCCGGGTGGCGGAAGCTGTGGCGGGATGGTTTGTCTTTGCGTGGAGCTTTGGCCCAGAGGAGCTCGAGGAGCTGGCTGTATCGGTTTCCGGGGTGTTGTTGAGTGCCGGTGTTGGAAGCAACGCTGCTGCGGCGGAGACGCGCGACGGTTTCGTTGATCATGGCGCGGATGGCGCGGTCTTCGTCGTTGCTGATGACGCCTGTGCAGCGCGCGCGGTAGAGGAAGACACCGGCGTAGACGAGGTAGAGGTAGTATCGTAAGGGCATGTAGCGGAGTGCTTTTTCGGGGTCGACGAAGTGGTTGGCAGTGGTGAGGATGGCTTTTGCAGCATCGAGGCCTTCGTAGATGAAGCGCACGTCGCCTACAGCACCGACGTTGTTTGCGAAGACGCGTTGGGGGACTTGCATGCTGGAGCTGGAGGTTCCGTTTGCGTTGAGAGTGGGGTCGGAGGGTTGGTTGGAGGGGAGCGCGCGGAGGATGGTGGCTTGGAAGGCGAAAGCATTGATGTAGAGTCGTAAGTAGTCGTAGGACATTAGGAGGCAAGCTTTGAGGGATGGGGAGCAGGTCAGGGTGCCCCATACACTCTTCCATCCGTATATAGCAGAGCGGAAGTCATCGATGAATTTGATGTAGCTGCCGCTCATGTGTGTACGAAAGCTTGAGCCAGGATTTGAGTAGAGAACATCGTGGACATTGCTGAAGAGTTGGGTCAGCTCCAAGTTGGCTTGACTAGGAGCTCATTAGTATATGGACCGTAGATGTTGAACGAATTCTTACAAAATGCTCGCATAATCCTCTTCATTAGGGCTTTTCGGCATAAGTGACGGGTAGTCTTCGCGCCTCAGGGTGGTGAGCGGGCCTGGCCCTCGTGACCAGAATGCTTTTCCAATTCGGATTGATATGTGTCGGTCCGATACATAGGCTGCTGTCCATAGGAGCCGTTTGCGACTGTTTTGAGGATCCTTTCCTTGGTCGACATAGCGGAAGGAGTACTTATCCAACGCTAAAAAGTATGCAATCCTCAATGCCAAGCCTACATGCATCCAACTCTCCTTGTCTTCTTCGCCCTTGCCAACTTTCCCGGACCGTCGTTGTGTATACGGAGCCCATTCAGCGAGAATCAGAAGCGCTTCTACGGCCTCGACGTCTGCATCGCCCCCAGCAGCCAGGTCTGATACCAAGCTCTTCATGTAAGCTGCACATGCTTCATAAATATGAGACTCCTCAGACAAATCCTTGGAAGAGATGAGTAGAACCGCTGTCAAAAGGTGCGGCTCCTTCTTCGCTGTAATGGCGAGCCGAGCGGTATCAAAGGTCTCTGCTGGAACAAGTGGGTAATACGGGTGGTAGTTGTCCTTGTATCGTGCTAGAAGCGTGTATAGAGCCGGCAATGTAAGGCTTCCATTGCGGAGCAAAGTATATGGGATATCGGAGGGCATAGGTAGTTGCGCGCTCGGTATATTAGAGGGGCCTCGTGCTTGACCATTTGCACTCGAGCCATTCTCTTCTGAGCTTGATTCGGCGACCCTAGCCAGTATACCCAGTGCGTCCGAGGGATTTTGTAGGTAGCCGAACTGTATCTCTGAGCTCGGAGATTGTGATCGCGGCAATTGGCCATCTGGTGCAGGCGGCGGGGGCGGCGGCTGTTGTTGGACGCTGGCTGGCTCCGCTCGAGTCCAGGGTGTTGTTCCAATGGCTTCAGGCGGAAAGCTGCCTTTTTCCTGTGCAAAGGTTGACACTGATCCTGCGTCGACTGTCTTCCGACGCACCCGTCGCCCGCCGCGGTTGCTACCGCCCAGCACGCATTCGAGATTGTCGCGTTTGCATCGTAGGCAGGGAATCGTTCCGTTCTGATCTCTGATACCCGAGTTTCAATTAGTTTTCTGCCTGAGAAACATGGAGGAAACGGCCAAAGATTTCTTACAAAAGACACCGGCTCTTCCTCTTCCGGCAATTCAAACATGCCTGATGTGCTCTCTTGATCTTGGGTGGGTCTTCGCCAGGCGGCGCGGTTCCTGCTGGCGATTGCGGTTGTGTGGCCGCAGGCGACTCCATCCCATGTTGCTTGTACCGGACCGACTTGCTTTAGCTGAGGCTAGTTGAGGTGGTAGAGAGAGATGTCGGCATTGGAGAAATGGTGGTCGGAGTTCTACATTAGCGACCCCGCCGGCTTCTCCGCCGCCGGCTCAATCATAGCCGCGGAAAGAGAAAAGGCGCTGTGTGCCAAGTCAAAAAGAAACCATGTCGTGTGACATTGAGGAGAGGATTCCCTCAACTCTGTGCTTCTCCTTCAGCCTCGCTGACATTGTCTACATCAACTTTAGAAAGACAAGCTCCCTTGGTTCCGTCAAACTCTAATCGGTGTTTGGGGGCAAAGTTCAATTGCCGAGGCCGACGTGGGGGCTGTCATGCAGGACGGTCTCTGTGAGAAGGCGCTCGCGGCAGACCTTCTCCGCGAAGATACATCCTACGATTAACGTTATAGTTGAAGGTGAGATGCTCAAATTGTATAACTCCATTGTATGATGGTGAGTGGTGCCATTGCTCCATCGCGCTACGAGACACATTTGCGCGACCTGGCCGATTTGGCTTATCTTCACATGACTCTGCTTAATCCATTGTATTGGAGCTGTGGTAAGAATGAAGAACAAATGAGCGAATAAGGATCTCTTAGTGTAGATGTTGACTTTGGATGGTGTAAGATTTGTGGGTCCGTTTTCTATGTCCACTACCTATGTACTGTGCAAGTAGGCTCAACAAGCTCGGGTGGACGTGTGAGTGGTGAACTCAGCCTGGACAGGATTAAGACAGGTTGTTCCACACTCAAGGAGTGTAGCTGGCATTTCGGAAACCATGATAAATGTTTTGAAATCAACTTGAGTCGATGTTTGGTACTACTGCACTTACGCACATGGGCAATTGCGGAGAAGGGCTCGAGGTTATCCTTGGGGTATATAGCACTAACTTGTTTAGGAATAGCATTGCAGATCAGCGGTGCCTTTCTTCTTCTACGCTCCTGTGACATTCTCCCGCGACTACCTAGGGATCCATACATACACTGTACGATAAGAGAGTTGGAATATTAATAAATCGAACACGCCATTTTATCTGCTCATCGTAAACATCTCTTCTGTTCCATCTAGCCATGGTCAATATAAAACATCATCGCAAGCGCCCTTATCGTCCACCAACTTCCTTTTCTTGGTATTGAATCCGCGGGGGTAAAATCGACATGTTCAACGGCCCCGACCTAGGCTCTTTCCAAAGCGGAAGGTGACGATTGGTACCCTCCGTGCCTCCGTACCTTGCTCTAGAATTACGAGCGGGCTGCAGCATCAGACCTCTTAATAGCGATAAACAGTATTGCCTCACATCGATAAGCTCGCACGACAAGGCCCGCTTACGGCAGGAGCGGTGATCGCCCGGGAGAGCATGTGCGCATGCGGCCAGTCATGTCAGGCCGAAGCTGTACTATGCATGAAACAAAAGGAGAGCCGGCGCCGTCACTGGACGGGACGTCATGCACTGAAGCCCTTTGTGAGGTGGCTATATTAATTACAGCAGCAATGCCAGTGTGGCGGTTCTCAACTTCCTGGAGGCGGCAATGCCCCGTGTGGCCTTAGGTCGAGTTTGGCAGGTGAAGGCGATTTGCTCTGATATACACAAAAGGGTCATAGCTTGCCTTCCTCATTGAGAGCTATCGTCATGGCAGTATAAGTATCCGCCTTGGGTAAACTGTACTGGCCTCGTCACATCACCTCTTGGTCTGTCACCTCTACCTCGCTCTCACCATGAAGTTCCTCGCAGCATCTTTGGCCACCATCGGTTTGGCTTCGGCCGCTGCCGTCGATTCCAAGGTCGACTACACTGGCTGGAAGGTCTTCCGTGTCAACGTTGGTGAAGACTCAGCCAAGCTTGCCAACATCGTGGACACCCTGCAACTCGAGACATGGAAGGGCAAGGTCGCAACCAGCAAGGTCGTCGATCTCGTGGTTCCTCCCACTCAGATCGAAGAGTTTGAGGCTTCCGCCAAAGACATCAATAAAGAGGTGATGCACGAGGATCTGGGCGCTTCGATTGCAGGCGAGGAAGTCTTTGAAGCATATGCCGGTAATTACCCTGGAGCGACAGTATATTGTACTATAGTGTGAGCATAGCGCTAACTTATCATCAGCTGCGGCTGCCGCCGCCGCGCCCAATGCGACCTGGTTCAACGCCTACCACTCGATTGCCGACCACACCCAGTGGATCAAGGACCTTGCGGCCGCCTACCCCAGCAATGCCGAAGTCATCTCAGCCGGAAAATCACTCGAGGGCCGCGACATTACCGGTATTCACATCTGGGGAAGCGGAGGCAAGGGCTCGCAGAAGGGAGTAGTCTGGCACGGTACTGTGCATGCGCGTGAATGGATCACCACCATGGTTGTCGAATACGCAGCATACCAGCTCCTCACCTCCACAAACTCCGCGGACGCGGCGCTCAAGGACAAGTTCGACTTCTACATCTTCCCCATTGTCAACCCGGATGGCTTTGCATACACCCAGAGTACGAACCGCTTGTGGCGCAAGAACAGGCAGTCCACCACATCGGCCAGCTGCGTCGGTCGCGACATCAACCGAAACTGGCCCTCTCACTGGTCGCAAAGCGCCGGCGCGTCGACGTCTCCCTGCGCCGAGGATTACAAGGGCGCTTCGGCCGGTGACGCTGTTGAAAACAAGGCTCTCAAGGCACAGCTCGACAGCATTGCTGCAGGCAAGGGTGTCGCCTTCTACTTGGATGTCCATTCCTACTCCCAGCTGTGGATGTACCCCTATGGCTACACCTGCTCTGGAACCATCCCCGAGTCCGCCAAATATTCTTCCATTTCTAGGGGCGCCGTTGCTGCTATCCAGGCTGTGCACGGCACGAGGTTCACTCAGGGTCCCATTTGCTCGACAGTAAGTTCCATCTTTTGAAATTCAATTCACGTCGGAGATTTCACCGACTAACGTACCCTCAGATCTACCAAGTCTCCGGTTCCTCTGTCGACTATGCCTACGAGACCGCGAAGGCGACTTACTCGATGACGGTCGAGCTCCGTGACACGGGCAACAACGGCTTCGTTCTCCCAGCGGCGCAGATCGTACCCAGTGGAGAGGAGATGTGGGCTGGATTGGCGTACGTGTTGAAGAACATCTAAGCGCGTGCGTGTGGAGTAGTCTCGACCTGACTCTCTTGTACATACATAATGCCGAAAATGAAATGATGCAGTCCTGATATCCGACCTCCCCGTGATTAGTGAATATGTGCTTTTTTCCAACATTGAGAAACATGGCAGTTGCTCAATCGATAACAAGACGTCTTCTCCTCCAAACATTTCGCCAACCCCCACTAAAAACAAAAAACAAAAAACACGGGCATTACATCACCCCCACCATACCATACCTTATTCCACCAACCAATCACACATCCCGCAACCTCCCGAACATCAAACCTCAAGCCCTCACAACTATCAATCTACACCATCCCCATCCTCTTACATCCAGATCAAAAATCCACACCCTCTCGCATCCTTGAAAACAAACTTAACACAACCATGTCGACGCCGCTCCCAGACGACCTAACCACGCTCTCCACACCGCCGGCCTGCATCGCCGACTTCTGCCTCATCCCACTCGGCACCCCGACGGCATCCGTGTCCAAGGAAGTCGCGCAGGTGCAGCGACTCCTCCAGAAGAGCGGGTTGGTGTTTCACTTGCATAGTGCGGGGACGACTGTTGGTAAGTCCACTGTCCACTGTCCACGTTCACGTTACGTTAAAAAGCACCCATCCGCCCCCAATCAAAAAACTACACAAAGAAATACATATATGCTATATTTGTGTTTTTTTGTGTGTTTGTGTGGGAAAACGCTGATGTGTGTTTGTGCTGATTGTGGGTGGGGGTAAATAGAAGGTAGTTGGGATCAAGTCATGAAAGTCATAGGCCAATGCCACGCCATGCTGCACGCCAATGGCGTTGTGAGGATTCAGAGCGATATTAGGGTTGGGTCGAGGACGGATAAGAAGCAGGGGTTTCGGGATAAGGTTGAGGCTGTTGAGCGGTTGTTGGAGGAGGGTGACGATGAGAAGTGAAAGGTATGGAATTAGGATGATGGGTTCGGGTTTAGGGTAACTATGTAGGAGGTTATGTATGATGGTAGGTACTATCGTACATAGGTGTGTAGCAAGAGTGTTGAGGCGGGTCGGAGGGATTGGTTCTCCGTGAATTGAGGCGAGTTTGTGGGGTGTGTTGAGGGAGGGGGGAAAAGAAAAGTGGACAGGGTTATTACATGTACGTGTGTAACTGTGCCTCTCTTCATCATGACGAAAACAAAACAAACAAACAAACAACAACAAAAAAAAACATCCACGCGCTCCCATCCAATCCATCCGTCGCAGTACTGGATAATATTATAAAACATCCCCCCACATATAGAGATATCTAACCTATCTTATCGATTCCTATCCTTTCCTTTTTTCTCTCTTCCCCCACAAAGTTTGAATTTCTATTCCGGTCGCCCAAAGTGAGTCATCGGAGGTTGTTCACCCCCTTTTTTTTCTACTCGACGAACCGGGCTGGGTTGGGGAAAGAGGGAGGGATTGTTGAAGGGGAGGGGGGGTTGAAACGGGGCACGCACGCGGACACGTGGGGAGAGTGACGGGGATACGCGTGTGGTGAAATTAAGGAGAGGGTTTGTTGTTGCTGGGGTACGGTATAGGGTGGTGGTATGTTTGGCTTGGGGGTTCTTGTTTCCCAATGCTTTGAGGGGTGGTGGGGAGTTTTTGTGGTCAAGTGTTTGGGATTGGTGAAGATGGAGATGTGATTGTTGGAGGCATGAAGTAAGTACTTGGGTTACATAGTTGATTGTTTGGAGATGGCGAGGCCGTAAGGAAATAAAATAATGGGGAGGGCCAGGCTAGACTAAAAGGGCGTGCGGCACTAACCAAACGGGGGCACGGACCGTGAAAAAGTCAAAGAGGGAGTGGCTCACCTGTCTCGCTACTGCACACGAGCATCATCGCAAATCCTGCCCTGCCCTGCCCCGGCCCTGCCCTGATCTCCGGAATTCTATTCCTTCCCTCCTTCCTGCTTATCACCTCACACCCTTCACTCCACCATCACATCACCACATCTCCAATCCCCCTCCTCTCCCATCCGCATCATCTGCATCCGCAGCCGTATTCCATCCATACCCCGACCATCCATTCCCTAGACACATGGCCAGCTTTTGTTCACGCGGAAACAAAAGGCATGCACCACGCGACACCCGTCCGTCTACACATCCCGAATCCGCATAATCGCTCCGCCGCATCCCCATCCACCGCTCCGTCCTCCACCGCTACACCCTCCATCTCCAATTACTCCATATAATATTCAGCCATCATGGCCTTTAATTTCAACTGGTCGCCGCTTATAGCCGACACTTCGCGGGCGCGCGACATGCTCACCACCGCCCTCAACAAATCTCCCAAGCCGCCCATCATCGTCGACGACATCATCGTCACCGAGCTGAATCTCGGATCCACGCCCCCCGAGCTGGAAATACTCGAGATTGGCGATCTCGCCGAGGATAGGTTCAGAGGCATCTTCAAAATGTCGTATACCGGCGATGCCTTCCTCACGCTCAAAACAAAAGTCCAGGCCAACCCGCTGAATACCTACCTTTCGACGAAACCGGATTTTGCGTCGCCAATGCCGCTGGCCGCCTCGTCGGGATTGACTATCCCCCTACAGATTACCTTGTCGGATATTCGGCTGAGTGGTTTCGTCATACTGGTTTTTTCGAAACAAAAGGGCATTACGCTGGTGTTCAGGAATGATCCTTTGGAAAGTTTAAAGGTCTCGTCGACATTCGACTCAATACCTTTTGTGAGGGACTACCTGCAAAAAGTGATTGAAGAGCAGTTGCGCGTCCTGTTCATGGACGACCTGCCGGCTATCATTCATCGGTTATCATTACGATTGTTTGTCCCCGAATTCCAAGAGCTAGAAACAGAGACGGAAGAGAGGCTAGATGGTTCACACGATACAACGGCACCTATAGACCCGCTATTGACGCCGCCGCAAGACGCGATCGACTCATTCGGCAACCCCATAGACGTCTCCCAGCTCACGGCCCTTTCGCTGGACCCTACCTCCGAAATGCACGCTTCCTTCTCCAAGAGCAACATCCTCCGCCTGGCTGCCCTATCCGAATCACAACGCACGCTCTCCCTCTTCACACCCGGCATCCAGGAAGCCGTTTTCCGGGCCTGGGCCAACAATGCAGACCAGCCCAACTCTGGCGCTGCGACCCCCGCGCTCACACAATCGAGCTTATCGAGGATACAATCTACCTTTGGGAGCATACGATCACATGCCTCGTCGGTTGCATCGGGTAGCACGGGCCAAGAAACCTACAGCTCGCGTCCAACGATCGTGTCCAACTACTCTGCGCCTGCGGGGCTCAGCCTGGGCGCAAACAGGGGGACTCGCGGGCAAATGCGGAAGCGCAAGAAGCGCGTTGTCGACCTCCGCAGAAACAAAGAAGGTGCAGAGTCCTCGGGCGTGTCTACAGAAGCATCCACGCCGCTGCAAAGCACAAGTGTGTCTGAGACTGCAAGTTCTGTTATTCCCGAAGAAAGAGAAAAGGAGGAAGCCCTCGCCATCCCGCCCAAAAGCGCCTCAGAATCCCACTTCCCTTCGAAAGCGGCACACGAGAATCTGAATGTCGGTGGTGAACCGAGCCGATTGATGGAACAATCCGCAAGTGCCGATGGCCTCCTACCCGCCGCCCCACTCTTAGCCGATGCGCCCAAGCTATCGCGACCGAAACAGAAAGCTGCTGCTGTCTCTGCAGTTCCCATCTACCTTCACGAACCCTCAGAACAGGACCAACTCCAACATCAACAACAACAACAGCATAATCAATACCAAAGATCCTCATCCTCGAGCCGCCCCCCGCTCTCCCGCAACCGCCTCCGCCCTACCCAACAAGCTACCTCTCCGCTCCTCCGCTCCCTGTCCTTCGACAAAGTCACTTCACTGTCTTCCGCCGCCGCTGCAAATTCAAAATTTCCGTCCTCGCCGCCGTACGCGGAGAGCACGTCGAGTTCGTCGGGTGGCATTCTCGAGCAGGCGTGGATGATGAAGATGGCAAGTGAGATTGCGCGGAAGGTGCAGGTGGAGGAGAGGAAGAGACGGGAAGGCGGTAGTCAGGGGAATGAAAGACGAGGACGAGGTGGCAAGGAGGCAAGAGCAGCGACGACAGGAGGGATATGGACTGCTGAGGAAGAGGACGCACCGCCGCCGGCGTACGTTGCGTGAATCAAAAAAGAGAAGGGATTTTTTTTTCCTCTCTACTCCTTAATGAATGTTAATGTGTTAATGACCTCCTCCCCTTTCCTTTTCTTTTCTTTTCTTTTCTTTTCTGGTTTTGCCGTGGTTCGCCGCGGGTTGGCGTGCGTTGGTTGGGTGGTAACGGGTTTGGTGTAAGTTTTTTTTGGGGGGGAAGTTTTTTTTTTTTTTTTTTTTTTTTCTTCGCTGTTTTGTGCGATGCTTGTCTTATCATTTGTGTGTATCTATCTGTCTATCTATCTGTCTATCTGTGTTAACTGTTTTTTTTTTACTTTGTTTTATCCTAGAGGAACGAACCGGAGGGAATGGGATGGAAAGATAGGGAATTGGGGAATTAGGATAAGGGAAAGGAAAGGAAGGAAAGGAAAAGGAAAGGAGTGTGGGAAAGTCGCGTCGCCCCCCTAAAAAAAAGGGGGTAGGTAGGGGGATAAAGTTTAACATTATACCTATATAGGTACCTATATGCGAAGGAAGGAAGGGAGGGACGCAATGTTATTAGAACAAGATAGAAGATAAAGATAAAGAAGAAGAAGGAAAGAGGAAAAGCAGCCATATTCATTCATCATCATCATTCATCATTATTTATCGTTTGTCAAAGGGTGGGTGGGGGCGTTTCGTTTTAGTCTTTTTTTTTTTTTAAAGTAAGGAGGGAGCCCAACTATACTATACTATACTATACTATCTATTAGTAGAGGGTAAACGACGAAAGGTAGACAGGAAGGGAGTGGGGGACAAAAGAGCGGACGGACGGAGTTTAAGTTTTTTTTCTTTTTTTTTTTAACTTGTTGGTGTTGGTGGTGTTGTTGTATACACTTGACACAATTGTTATAGACCTGACCGACCTCTAACCTATTAATTAGGAAGGAGGAGGTGGGGGAAGGGGGTAGGAGGGGGTAGGGGGGGAGTGAGTGTTTGTTTGTGTGAAATAAATGTAAATGTGTAAATGTTTGAATGTTGTAGACGTGTTTTTTTTTTTTATATTTGGAGTTCTTTGTTAGGAAAGGGTAAGGAAAAGAGAGGGATGGGGAGAGATGGGGAGATGGGGAGATGGAGATGGAGTGAGAGGTAGAATTGACATTTGGGTATTAAAGAGGAGAGAAAGTATTGATCTGTATTTAAATCTTCCCGCGCGGAGAGGTGGAAAAAAAAGAAAAACGGAAAGAGAAAAAAGAAGAAGAAAAGAGTATAACATTTCATTTCATTTCATTTCATTTCATTTCATTCCATTCCATTCTAATCCAAGTAGGTATCCTCGTCGAGTAAGCTCCCAATCATGGTTCTTCACCTCCTAGTAGTGCCCCAGGTTTGAAATTCCACGATCGAACACTTTTTCTTTTCCTCCATGTACTCCGTTTCCCATTTCCATTTGCATCTGCATTACCATGATACCACCCTGGAAACCCAATGAAGCCGAAGATCAAGAGTTGATGAGTTCCCCTCCCGCATTCCCCCTTCACTTACCAACGAAGCGCTTGAGTTGAAACAGAGAAGGCATGCATCGAATCCGGAATAGCATCTCAGGTTTGACATGACAGGTAAATCTGCGCCTCTAATCGAGAAGATTGACCGGCGCCTTCTTTACCTTGCCTGGTTTCGACGGACTCGCGCGGGCCCCCAATCCAAGCGAAAAGTTTTCCTTGTAGTTGGCTCGACCTGGTTTTGCCGGAGACAATACTGGGAGTGGTGGTTCAGAAGGGAGATCCACGCCAAAGTTCACCAGCATCTCCGTGTTCTGGGACACAGTGTTTTTGTTGTTCTTGCGGGGCGAGACCTCAATCAGGCGTCCAGATAAAGCATGCGCATCGAGATCCTCCTGCATGCTAGCAGTCTCGACTTCGGATTGGAATCTAGCCTCTTCCAGGACGGCTTGCTCGCGAATTTTGGCATCGTCCTCGTTAACGCCCCCGTTGACGTACTTCAACCAACTCATTGTGACCTGTGCTGGAGCAGGAGAAGCATCGGGAGCGATGGCGGGCATATGCATAGTTGGTGTTGGTGTGGTTCGGACGGGGGGCAAGACAGCAGACTTCTGGGTTTTCATAATAGCCTTGACTCCGCCGCTGCGCCGCTCGCAAATGTTGCACCGACACGGATCCGAGCATACAGCGCTGCAGGGGTGGCCACATCCGATCTGCCTGCTGCACATCTGCATGCAGTTGATCAAATCTTTGTCGAAGGGGTGGCAGTTGAGCATACACCTGTGGCCACAGGGAAGCGTGCAATTGCATGGCTCACAGCATCCACCATTGGGTACGCCCCAGTCAGTAGGGCGCTGAATATATATGTCGTTTCCGTGGTTGGTGCATCGAAGGGGTAACATAAAGCCAATGCGTCGAGTCTGCTGGCTATTTTCAGGCAGGTCAACTCCGACTCGAGCCGATTTCCCATACATAGCCGTGATCACTTCAGACCAGGTACCGCTCTCCACAGCTAGCTTCTCCCCGTTCCCGAAGAGGTAGAAGCCCCTCCTAGCACGAGAAAGAGCGACGCAAATGCGATTGTCATTCTCGAGAAATCCTATGCCGCCCGTCTTATTGCTCCTGACGAGGGAGAGAATGACAATATCGTTCTCCTCTCCCTGGTAGGAGTCAACGGTGACCACGTTGAGCGTTGGAGCTTGGTGTCTCAAGTTATGGTGCGCCCGGAGTTTTTTCAGCAGGAGACTTCGCTGACCATTGTAAAAAGTTAGGACGGTGATCTTTGTTGGCTCGATGCCGTTCATCACGAGGTAGTCGAAGAATCCAACAATCATATCCGCTTCAAGGTCGTTTTGGCAAGACATGTTGACATTCCTTGACTCCGGCCACTCATGGGTGAAGAAATACGAGTTGATACCCATGCCCTCTACTGGAGGCCGGTTGTTGAGGTCCCTGACACTGTGATGGTCCTGCAGAGTGTCCCCGTAGATCGGTTTGAGAAGACGGCGAACCTCTGGTATCATTCGGCGCTGTCGAGTCAAACAGCTGATATCAAGGTCATTGAAGATCATTCTCTCAAACAGAGAAACATTGAGGTAGTATGGCTCATCTTCGAATTTGTGGACGTGGCAGTGTGGACGAAGCTGTTGATGGTCTCCGACAAGAATCAGATGCTCCAAAGTAGGGAGACAAGCTGCAGTGACTGGTGCTTCAAGAGTCTCAGCTGCCTCCTCAACCAGGACAACCCTAGATCTTAAGCTGGAAATCAATGGTCGGTATTTGCTCAAGCCAGTAGTCGTAAGTCCAATGAGTGGTGAGGATGCAAGGAGCTGTTGATCTTGCTCCCATTGTCCGATCTTGCGCTCCTTGACCAGAACCTCATACCTCTTTGCCATTCCACGCAACTCATTTAATATGATCTCTTTCGTCTTCCGCTGGAAGTATCTGTAAATGCCTCCTCGATGAGCGACCGGAATGGTCGTCAAATCTGGTGCATTGGAAAGCAAATTCTGCACATAGCTATCGGATTTGAACTGAGGGCCGGAGCTTTTGCCGGTCACGTTGTCACATAGAGCTGTAACCGGTCCTTTGAGAGCATCAATATCGTCGTCATCACGGGCAACAGCTTCGGCTTCCAGCTCCTCCAGTTGCTCCACCTCATCAAAATCCTCTTCCTCATAAGCTAATCCGAAATCGTCTGCCTGGATGGGTCGCCGGGATTGTATGAGACTTCTACCCATCCACTGCTCCATCTCAAAGCCAGGCGCAGGACTGGACTCAGCGTCGAGACTGCCCATAGCGAACTTTCCGACATTCTCTAATGACTCGGCTTGTTCCTCGGTGATAATGTCTAACTTTGCCAAAGCTCGTTGATCCAGACAAGTTTGGCCCATTTCGAGTGGCTTAAGAAGGATTTGCATTCTCGCAGTCAACTGCCTCAACTCAGAAGCAGCGTTTCGTTTTTTTGCGCTGGAGAACTGTTGGTTGTTGTTCCGGACTTCAAACAGAGTCCTCTTTTTAATTTTGTCCGTGTCCTTGGAACGACCGCCGAGTCGGATGAAGTTGGGTTCGAATTCAGCGACGTGGCGAAGAAGCTGATCCAATGCATGATTTGTTTGACAAGTGACGATAATCGGCGCATCGTGTTTGTTCGCAAGAAGAATTTTCAAGGCGACAACTGAAACGTATGTCTTTCCGGTTCCTGGGGGACCCTGAACAATGGCAAGTTGCTTCGTAAGAATTCGCTGCAAGGCACTAGATTGAGATTCGTCCAGTCCGTGCGTATCCCCAGAAGGCCATGACTGCGGCTGCAGAATGTTGACATTTTCGAATGTATGGGCTTCTTCCATACTCACCAGGGAGCTCAGGTCAGTATAAGGTTGGTTTTTGAGGTACTGAGGCGCCTCGATCTCCTTCTTCGCTCCCACAACATGCTCAGCGAGAGGAAATGGCTCTCGCATCAGATGTTGTAGAGATGATAAAGTGTGTCTGCTAGCCTCGAAAAAGCTGGATCGGCTCTCTACCATTATCCACTTCTTCATCGGGTCAATTTGCAGGTCCTCGGGCTGAAAAAATAGGTCGATCTCCGGGGGGTTTACTTCCAGAGCGGATAGTGGTCTAGCTGCAACTGTTGCAAGAATGCATTTGGACTGGAACCCATCGTCATGAGGAGTCAACGCAACGAGCGTTCCTGTGATGAGTCGTTTTGACTGCTTCCAACGAACGAATTTCTTGACGCGGTTCAGAGAGAAGGCGACACGCACGGCCAAACCCCGGGGGGAGAAGACGATGCCCGTGATGTATACAGGATCGTATATGCCAATGCTAGCTGATTGAGGGTACTCAGCCTCGTCCAACAAAGGATCCTTGCGGACTTGATTGACAGCTTCGCGCAAAGGACCGAGACAGTCTTCCTTCAAGAGGTTGTACTGGGTTTGAAGGTAGTCTTCGTTGTCTTTGTAAGGACCTTCAATCTTATTTGGACGGGGATAGAGATCATCCGGAATCTCCACGAGCTTTCCCGTCTGTTCAATAAATGCACTGGCCTTGGGATTATTCGGGTCTTGCAAGATGTCCGACGGTGTTGGTATCTCCGGCTCGTAAAGCCAGGGACCGGCGCCGGTAACTGGGGTTTCAGCGTCTTTGAAATATTTTTCAATATCATTATTTGCTCGGGAACGGGTTGCAGAGGGTGTGCTTAAGGGATCCGGGTCTGGATGATTATCCTTGCCACGGATGGGGATGGGGAAGCGCTCAGAAAGGTGTGCGTTCATTTCTTCACCTGCAACAACAGCCTGGTTAGGCTCGATGGCCGACATGGATGCGCAAAGTAGATGGAGAATATGCTGAGTTCAAAAGGGAAGGAGAAAGGGAGAGCTTTGAACTCACTAGGATCGGCGGTGTCTTGTGCGAGAGAGGAGAACCTGTTGGATGCGGGAGGACCTCGCGGCTGGCGATTGCGCCCGCGGCCCTGATGGCCCTGCTGATTGCTTCTCCTCCCCATAGCTTGATTGTGCCAGCCAGGTGAAAAGAATAGAAGCAAACAGGGGCAAGCGAGAGACAGGGTTAACAATGAGTGTGTGTGTTGTTTGTTGAGAAAGCGGATGGCAAAAGGTCGGTGCTCTGCGTGCAATACACAGAAGTAGAACTGGGTTAGCTCAGCCAGTCGCAAGTTGAGGAAGGGGCACTAGGCGGACGACGGAAACAGTAAGAGCAAAGAGGGGGACAGAAGCACAGAGTGCAAATCACGCCAGACGCAAAGACGAGCACTATGTACATAGGTATGCAGCCGGCATCGCTGGGTCAAATTACTTCCAGTCTTTGGATTTCAGAGCTCTCCATGTCCTCTGAAGGGGAACTCAGCCTGTAGGCTTGACACCCAATCAATTGGAAAGCTTTTCAGGGTATCAATGATGCAGCTTGTCATTTGGAAAGAATATTTACATGTACCTGTAGTGTTTCTGATGGCAGGGGACGAGCGCCCCAGGCTAAGACATACCGAAACCGGAGCACGCCCAGCCAAAAACTAGAACAAAATAAAGGTAGTTTTGTGAGCCAGCGCAAGGGTAGGAAAGATTAATATTGTTTGGCTCGCATGAACAAAAGTAAGAGACTTCACTTCTCTTGTCTCGATCGGTATGTACGTTGCACTTATTTCAGTTGACTGCAAAGAAAAGCAGCAGATTGCTTGCTCCTAGCAAAGTCCAGTCTGTCAGACTGTCTTATCCGTGAGTATCATGCAAGCTGCCAGCCCTGTATGCACATTCGTAGAAAACAAACATTGTTGCATACTAAATGTATGTACATGCATGTACCCTTGGTTTCACAGAATCTTTTTATTCCAGACAAGCCGCGAAATGCTGACACATCCTGTACAACTCCATAAGATCGTTTGATGAAATTTGAAGAAAGTTTTTGCATTATCTCAGAATATATATCGCTGCGAAAGACTAGAATGGACGTTGCTTTGGTGGAGCTGCCATCCCGCCGAAGCTGTGACGTTGGTCTGCTTATATCATCATGCATGGAGGTTGACGCGCGGGTGATCTCCGAGCGCATTGCTAGCTTGCGGGAGTTTAGCAACATTGAACCGTCGCCGCCCTTTCGAGGACATTTGCGCTTCCACGCCCTGGACATCCCCAGCATTGTTATCCCAGCTACCTTTGATATCCCTTCCACCGCGTCACACACTCGATTCAATATTTGTCGCGCCGCGGCGGTCAGCCTGCCATTGCGACAGCCCCGCCGCCCCGGCTTCCGACATTAGCGCATAGGAGGGTACATTATGAATTTCGACGACGATGACGAGAATGGAGCTGGTAGGCCCCGTGTGCTCATGTTTTATAGGATCTCGACTAAGTAATCTCCCAGGCTCACCAGATACCAGCTCGGAAAATGACCAAGACGAGGTCATGGAAGACATTGACGACGCTGACGCAGACGGCGATGATGGGGATGGGGATGACAATGGGGACGGAGACGAGGATGGGGAAGATGGCGATGGGGATGATGATAACGATGACGAAGATCAGGATCAAGATCAAGATCAAGACGAACCAGACAGCCCTTCGCAATCACAACAGCCCAGGAGTGGTCTCACCAATGGCGTTTCTACACCGTCGAGACAAAGCACGAACCCGACTGTCACCCTAACCTCTCCCTCGCCTCGAGCCGCAGATGCATTCGGCGGTCTTCCATTCCGCCCAAGTGTCCGACCAGAAGCACTGACTGCGCCTGTGTACGACATTATCCCTACCATCGCTGCTCCCCATAGCACCTCAATCAACACGGTCACATCTACACCGGACATGCGCTGGGTATTTAGTGGAGGGGCGGATGGCTATATAAGGAAGTTCAACTGGGTGGATACTGCCAATGGAAAACTGGCCCTTACTGTAGCCCAGCGGCACCCCTTTGTGGACAGTGTCACCAAGGCTGGTGTACTGCTAAGCTACTGGGAGAATGAGGATGGTATGTGTTTCCTGCTCAACCGAAAGAATGACAGCACTGACCCTACAGACCACGGCGATGACTCGACCAATCTTTCGCCCGTGTACTCTCTTGCCGTGCAACACCAATCGCTCTGGCTTCTTTCCGGCGTTGAATCGGGGGGAATCAACCTACAATCTGTGCGGCACGAGGAGGGGAAGCGGATACATACGCTGCGTGGACACACTTCGGCAGTTTCGGTGCTGACCCTAGCGCAAGATGAGAAGTCGGTGCTCTCTGGCAGTTGGGACAAGACAATCAATGATTGGGATCTCAACACTGGTCAGATCAAGAGGAAATTTGAGACGAGCGGTGGACAGATATCTGTAATTGAACAACGACCGCTGTCGACGCTCCCCATACCCCAAGACACGGATATCACACCCACGTCCAACGGGACGTTTTCGTCCAACAATGCAGCGAGAACACAAACTAATGGTCTGTCCAACGGCGCTCCCTCTTCGTCACGAAGCCAAGCGAAGGACGAGAATGCTCACGACGATGCCGCCGGGTCTCCGGATGATTCCTTGTTCGGGGATAAGGATTCGCTGTTTGGAGACGACAAGGATCCGTCCAATGGTCCCTCGGCGTTGGCACCGTTTGGGGATGACGAGGAAGACGAGTTCTCGAGAGCCATTGCGAACGGCATGCAACAAGATGAAGAAGACGCACGAGCGGATTTGGATATGATGGACATTGGAGGGCCTGTGCAGGCCCCGGAGCCAGAGCAAGCCTCGGAGGTTGTCAAAGAACCTCCAGCAGCAGCGCAACCTGCTGCATCGGCTGAGGATGGTGCCAATAACAGCCAGAAAGACTCTGGAGCCAATGGACTGCCTCACTCTGACGAGATCTCTGGGCCCTCGGGGACCGCAGCGTTGGGGGCCGCCGAGCAACCAGCATCGTCTGAGACGACCTTTATGGACGCCTCTTTCGATGGCACACTCCGCATCTGGGATCGTCGGCAACCGAACCCCGTCGCGCGCATCACACCGCCACGCAACACGCCACCTTGGTGCATGAACGCCACTTGGTCTCCAGACGGCAATTTCATCTACGCTGGGCGGAGGAACGGCACTGTCGAGGAGTACAGCTTGCACAAGGGGCTACGCGAGCCCAGGCGATCCTTCAAGTTCCCCAGCGTTAGCGGTGCCGTAAGCGCGGTGCGCGCCATGCCTAATGGGCGCCACCTGGTTTGGTAAGCAATCTCTCCATCTCCACCTCTGTCCCACTGAGCATGTCAAAAACCCACGTTGTTCTGTTTCCCTTCCCCCGTGCTTACCAGACTCAGCGCATCCTACGACATCCTTCGGCTGTACGATCTACGCGAGCAAGAGAACACGAAAGCTTCGGCGGTGCCTTTTCTGATAGTACCGGGGCACCGCACGGGCGTCATCTCGCAGCTCTACCTGGACCCTACGTGCACGTTTATGATTTCGACGGGAGGGAATCGGGGGTGGGAGGGCAGTACGACCGAAGTGCTGCTTGGATATGAAATCAACATTGGAACATGATGTGCACATGATTACATGATGGCAAGTGGGGAAGGCAATGTTGGTGTGGGCGCATGTGAGAAGCTCAATTGGTTATACCCCTGGTCCGCGGCGTTCAAAGTGAAGGGTTGGTCTTTGTTGGAGTAACACGTAAGTTAACTACACATGTATTTCAGGGTTCATTATTGCCTTTGGTGCGTAACCACAGCCAGTTGACGCAAATCGGAGTTAGTTGGCTAGCTAGCTAGTTAGGCAGACAGATAAGTTTAATCATAAACGTTAACTATTAGCGAGTGGTTCACGTCGAGGATAGAGTTCCACCTGAGCTGCGCCGCTGCCGCGCGTTGGTCCCCTTAATATCTCTGGCTGCTGCGTCGACTCCTCCCCAGTGGTCATGTCATGTCATGCACATAATACATACATATGGAGGCTTTTAAGACATGACATGACCCAAAAGGATGATGACGACGCCGCGGTGCGCCTTTGAAATACGGATTGGGAGCTGAGGCTGATGTGTTAGCTGGCTGGCATGTAAGTACACAGCAGATATGTATCCTCTGTGCGATGCGCAGATGATGGGATAACTTTAGCATGCTATATATGTATGCTGGATGGCTGGATGGATGGATGGATGGATGACTGTGGCCGTGCCCCTGGTCATGCACATGTATGTGTGTGTGTGTTCAAGGTTTCGTTTCTTTACATGTTATTTCTGGCAAGGCAAGGCAAGGCAAAGGCAAGGCAACGTGGAGCCGTGGACGTTGTCGGCTCTTGCGGAAAAACAAGCCTTTGGTGCATGCGAGCTTAGAAATGCTTGAACGACCTTCTGGACCCGCAGCAGACAGTTCAAGGAGGTCCGGATGCTGTGCCGGAAGTCGCAGTGATTTGAAGCCCAAAATTAGTTCGGCAAGCGTCGGACCCCTGGTGCAGGTGTGGTGTGTGTGGGTGTGGATGTGGTGTGCTCGTCATGGCATGGCAGGCTTGAGGATGCCTGACACCAAAGGCTGCCAGGCCGGATGCTGATTGGATGCCGGGGCAGTCAGGTGCTTACGTAGCACAGACGATTTTCTGTAGTCTTGATTTTTACGCTAACACTGCCCTGTCCTGCCCTGCCCTGCCCTGCCCTCCTCTCTTACGCCCCCAACTCACGACAGACTGTCTGCCAGGGCACGTTACTTTAAAGAAAGGGTTTCCCCGGCTGCGCTGCACCATGGCCCGCTGCAACTGCAAACATTTCAAAGCCCCTCTCTCTCCCGTTCCATGACTCTGATTACTACTCGCACCAGTACCACGACTCTCATCCAAATTAAACACGGCTTGCCCACTGCGACGACGGCTTCGGCTCCGGCTCTGGGCAACGACCATCCCACGGGACCGACGGAACCCCCATCATATCATCGACTCATCACTGGCCAGCCACACCACACACTTTGATTGCTGAACAACCGCCGCTCAAGAAAATTGGAGGACCTCACCTCACCTACTGCCAATTTACTTGAGCGCCTTATTTATTGCCTGCCCACGCCCCGCATGAAAATAGGGCCTTCCGCGAGCCGTTGAGTTAGTCGTTGCTGATTGTTGAATACGAGAGGAAAGGTCAAAGAGCTTGGACGGCCCGCCGTCGGACAATCCAATTTCGTCACTTTTGCGACCTCCCACAAACCCGACCCCTATTACCAAAAAAACAAAAGAGAAAAAAAATTTCTTCTTCTTCTTCACCATTATTGAATACATCCTTCCCGCCCGGGACTCGAATCCTATTCTTTTTCCAATTGTCCAGCGTTCATGCCTTTTATTCATTCCGGAATCATCGGACCATTCGCGACTGCCTCTTTTGAAACTTAGTTTTCATTTGCACTCTCATTCAACCACAGACAAGACAGCTTGCTTGCTACCCGCGCTGCCATTTTTTCGGAACCTCTGCATCTTTCGCCAAATTATTTCCCAGGGAAAAATAAAAAATAAAAGACACAAAGCGCAACATGAAGGTCGCCAACCCACGCCCCCCTCGTCTTGCCAAAATGGAGGTCCAAGCCCGACACATCATGCCCTCTACGCTGCGCGTGCGCGCAGTTGCGACTGCTCCATCCCCGCCCACCCAGCTGTCATCCCCAAGTTCGGAAATGTCGACGAGCGCCCCAAAGTATCGTTGCAGTCGGGCCGACTCTCCAGAACAGCACCCCGACTGCGCAGTCACCTTTGCTTTCCTGGCCGAAGGCGCCGCCAATGCCGTCTTTCAGCTCCGCCCATATTCGGAGAAAGCAGGTCTCAATGTTCTCTTCCGGGACCAGAATGATACTCCCATTCCTCATTCCCGTCTGCTGAACAAGGTTCTTCGGGTCAGCAAGGGAATCCCAAAGACTCTTCCGTACAACGAAATCATATCAGGCTACGAAAACGTGATACACCCACTGTTCCGGACAAGGCTCCCTTCGCCGCGGCCTCAACAAAATGGAGTGCAACCCCCCTCATTGGAAGACAACCTGGACATGACATCGTTCGAGGATTACCTAATGGACGACGAAGGAGTCCTCCTCAATCAGGAGATCGTTAAACATCTCCACGCGGAAATGCACGGCGAGCAATGCGCCTCTGGTCCCTGCGCTACCGTCCCGGACATGGAACTCTACGGCATCCTCCTGCCCGATATGTCGTCCATCCCCGATCAAGCCCTCACCATCGAGATCAAACCCAAATGGCTAGCCCAATCCCCAACCGCGCCACGGGACGCCTTCATGTGCCGCACCTGCGCCCTGCAGCGGCTCCGCATCAAGCAAGGCAAGAAGAGAAAGGACCACTACATATGCCCGCTCCAGCTCGTCGCCGGCAACACCGCCGCCATCGAAAAATACATCCGGCACCGCCTTCGAGATGGTATCCCCAGCGCCACATCCCCCGTCGACATGGAGCCCATCATCCAGCGGCTAACCTCGTACCTGGCCACGGGACCCGGCCACACGCTGCTCTCGTTCCTGCGCACGCTGCAAATCAAGCACGACGACGTGGGCGTGACGATGCGGCCTGCGACCCCGCCGCGCCTCACCACCAACGTCTCGACGTCCAACATGGCCGACTACGACCACCGCCTGCGCCTGGCCATGACGCTGCGCGACTGCAGCTTCTTCATCCGCATCTCGTACGCGGACCCCAGCGACATGAGCATCGAGGCCAAGCTGTGCGATCTCGACTTCAAGAGCGCGGACAAGATCGAGGGCTGGTGGGAGAAGGAGAAGCGGCTCATCAACGGCGGGTGGTACACGAGCGTCGAGCCCGGCAGCTCGTGTGCGGTCACGGAGGAGTGGCGCGACAAGTGCCCGTGGTATGTGTGAGAGCGAACGCGAAGGAGCGACAGCGACTGAGTGGTCGCGAACCAAAAGCCCCCCTTGAATTGCTCGAAGAGGATGGAGAAAGAGTAGGGAAAAGAGGAGGATGCAGCATCATGGACTCACCATTCACTTTTTGCATCATGGCATCAGCATCATGGCATCTTTCCTTGCCCCATCCACACCACAGGCGTTTTATTTTTTGATCTTCATTTCTCCTTCTTTTTCCTTTGTCATCATCATCATTATAGAATGGACGGACCCGGAACCGGAACCGGAACCGGATTGGTGGGGGCATACGGGCATCTCACATCACATCACATCGCACTTTTTTTTTTTCCTTCCTCCTTTTTCTCTTTCGTTTTCCATTTTCCCCTATTCTCTTATTCCCACATCATCCCCTCAGGAAGGGGTTAGCATACGCGCGGGGGGCATTGGTTTATATGGGATTCCAACGGGGCTACTACGGGTTCACTTCTTCTTTTTTTTTTTAGAATTGGGTAAACTGGGACGGGCTAGGCTCGTTAAGGGCTTCTTCTCATATCTACCTTGGGAATCTGTGTGGCATGGTTTTTTCTTTTCTGGTGGCAGACAGGCAAGATGGGATGGAATTTCTTTTGATACCCTTTTTTTTTTTCTTGTTTTTAAAGATGAATGTAGTAGTTGTAGTATAAAGTATTGTTGTTTTTATGTTTAACTTTTTAACTACGTACCCTTTTTTTTTTTTTTTATTGTTTAATCTTTGTGCTTGCTTTTTTTC
Source organism: Periconia macrospinosa (assembly GCA_003073855.1). Classification (NCBI taxonomy): domain Eukaryota; kingdom Fungi; phylum Ascomycota; class Dothideomycetes; order Pleosporales; family Periconiaceae; genus Periconia; species Periconia macrospinosa. The sequence continues at coordinate 28,402 of KZ805356.1, forward strand.
TTCTTTCCTTTAGGTAAAGGGAATATAAATATTTTTATATTTTATTCTATACAACGTTAACAAAATTAGAATTAATTTTTAACCCTCCTAGCTACCTAGCCTTAGGAAGATAGAGAGAGAGAGAGAGAGAGAGAGAAAGTAAAAAAGGTTAGTTAGGTAGTTACCTAGTTTCGTTAGAAATCAGCACAAAGTAAAGTTAAGGAAAGGAAAGAAAGTGAAGGTATTTTATTAATTTCTTCACATCCATCTACCCTTTCCCAATCCTCCATGTCCACTATAAACATTTGAACTACCTACTTACACACATACCTAAGTACTACTACATAGTTACATACAAAGAAAACGTCTTGGTTTCTTTCTTTTCTTCCTCCCTTTTTTTTCCCTCCCCTTCTCTCTATCCCTTTTCCCCCTCCATCCTCTTTTTTCCCCCTTTTTCCCCTTTTTCCCTACATATTATAATATCACATCACACCACCTCTCTATCTATCTACCTCTCTACCCACATATTCCACCTACCTTCTACCTTTTTTTACATAAATAGTCTGGTCTATTAATTATTTATTTACGTATATGTATACGTTTAGTTCTAGTTAGTAGTATTTTTTAGGTTTTTGTTTAGTTGGTGGGAGGAAGGTTAGGGTTTTTGGTGGTAGTGGTGGGAGGGTTAGTAGGAGGGTTAGGGGGGTTAGGAGGATGGAGATGGATTGAGGGGTGGGGTGTTGGGTATGTGTGGATAGGGGTGTGGATGTGTAGATGAGTTGTTAGACAGTTCTGTTACTAACATTAGAGTTAAGGTTTGTTAAGGGTGGAATTCTGGGTTAATCTCCGAATAGATACAACGATAAACGTCTAATCCTAGCTCAACATAGGCATACCACCGGTTAGCTTAATTATCACAAGCGGAGAAGCTATGTACCAGTCAGATCTTCTATGATAGTGAAAGCGATACTGAAAGCGATTCAAAGCTGCTGGGTGGGTGACTAACGACGCTAAGTCATATGGCCCTTGTCTCGTCCTCATTGCTCTAAATGTGTGCATAGCATTCTATAATGGGAGCCGGTGATCGGCGCTGGTATTCCCACAAACACCTCAAAAAAAAAAAAAAAAAAAAAAATCCCCATCTCGCCCGCGCCCGCGCCCACAGTTATCAACTGTATATATATATATATAAACCACCGTAAAAACCCAACAAATACCAACCTGCGCCGTTTCGTTCTTAGCACAGAAAAAAAAAAAAAAAAAAATAGCCTTATACATACATACAATTTAAATAAATCCTACTTACTATATAGACCTTACCTACCTAGCTTCTATTAATCAGCTATGTAGTACCTACCCACCTAAAATAACTAATTGTATATAAGTAAGTTATGTAAGATTCATCTACCTAATTATAATAACTTTAAAGGCTATTATTCTAGGTTGGATAATAGATGGAGGACGTAACAAAGTGTTCTTATAACTATATGTAAACTAAAACAACGAACGAACGTAGAAAGGTATATGTAAAAGAAGGGTAGGTATGTATGTTATCGCAAGAATAAGAATAAGAATAAACAAGAAAAGAACACAAATAAACAAGAAAAGAATAAGAATAAACAAGAAAAGAATAAATAAACAGATGGGACTTGTATACAAACAAATTCTTAGGATACATACATACCTAGGTACATATGCGTGTGTGAGTGAGGTGGATCGGAGGGATCTCCCCACCCCACCCTACCTTTACCTTTACCTTACCTTTACCCTACCCTACCTTAGCTGCAATTTACACGCGCACGCACACGCACACGCTCATGTATGTATAAATGTACAAATGTACACGCACGCACACACGCACGCACACCACGCACGCACACCACGCACGCACACGCACGCAAGCATGCAGGCTTTTCTCGCCTCGGATTATATTTCCCTGCCCACACACACCAGCTAGACCAACCAATTAGACGAATTTTCACAATCCCAAGATTGCGTTTCAGCCTTCATCACATCACATTGCAAACATGCCACAATTCACATTCAATTGACACACAAGACGTGTATTATAAACAAGCAAAGACTCCAAGATTTCAATTAAACTATCCACAAAACGACACTTTACAAGCACACCACCTGAATCTCGCTTCTTGTAATCAAACCCTTGCAACAAGGTCCGACAGACCATAGCGGCAAGAATTGATCACGCAAAGCAGAGAGACAGAGGAGCACTGCTATATAGACACAATTTGAAGAATGTGGGGGAGCCAACCGGAAACAAAACTCCTGTATGCTTTCATTATGGGGGGGAAGGATTGAGAGCGGCCTGAGGTAATTAATTAGCTTTGGCTTCAAGTAAGATGAGGTGACACAACATACCATGGACCGAGCATCTACAACCTGGAGCCGTGGACGACCTTGTAGTCGACAGCCATCTCGAGACCATCGTCGTTGATGACGAGGATGCGGATGCTGCCGCGGCCGTTGTCGAACGAGTCGGTCAGGCGCTTGAGGAGGTTGCTCTGGTCGAGCACGGGCAGACCCTGCTTGACATCGCCGGTCTCGGTCATGGCAACGACGCGGCCATCCTCGCGGATGTCGAGCACGCGGTACTGCTTGAAGACGGGGCCGAGCATGTTCTGCACGACGACCGAGGGGGCAGGGTTGGAGATGAAGCTCGACTCCTCATGGAGCTGCTTGGTGAAGAGGTCAACACCGAGGTAGCGGTGCTGGCCGGTCTGCGAGGAGGTGGTGATGCGGATGACCTGGCAAGGGCGGCCCTGGAGGATCAGGAGATCGCCAATGCGGATGTGGTGGCACGGGATGGTGATGGTGTTGGGAGCCATGGTGCGAGGACGGGCGGCGGTCTGGACGGAGCGGATGGTAGAGACGGACGAGGGAGCAGCCGGGGCGGCGTGGGTGTGGTGTGTGACGGTGGTGTGGGAGCGGACGGGAGCGGGCACAGGGGCAGGAGCAGCAGGAGCGGCGGTGTACCTTTCCTTGACAACTACCTCTTCACGGCGATCGTCGTGCTTGGAGCCGACGAAAGACTTGTGGTCGGAGTGGTGGTGGTGGGAGGAGTGGTAGGGGTGGACTACTTTTTCAGCGACCTTGTGAGCAGCTTTGGAGATACCGTGACGGAAAGAATGGTAGTGGCCGTCTTCGTCGTAATATCCCATATCACGCTTGCGGGCTTGCGGGGGGTATTGGGTGTCGACTGAGTCGACGTCACGACGGTACGGGTAAGTGTCGTGCTTGGCGGTGAAGGACTCCTTGCGGTAGCCCGAGGCTTGCTCGTAGTTGGGCGAAGTGCTTAGATTGACGGCGGCGGCGGCACCGACAATGGGACGCGTGTGCTCACGGTATTGACGCTCGGAAACGTCAATCTGGGTGGTACCAACGTCTACGGATGAACCCTGGACGGTCTTGAAGTCCCGGTCGTAGGTCCTGTCCTGATGGTGGGAAGGTTGGTAGCTGTGATGAGAGAAGAGGAGGTCAGCTTGGGATGGCAGGGAAGAGGAAAAGAGAGGAAAAGTGGGGCGCTGCGTGTCGCTCGGACAACAATAACACACAAGTGGCTAAGCGACCCGGGGCAGGCGGCCAATGCTCCGTCTCAGGGGGCTGATGAGCTGTCACGGCCCAATCGAGCCTGGACGAAAACCAGAGTGGAAAAACAAAGCAATGGGCACAACAAAGCAAGCAGCGCACCGAGTCGTGCCGAAGCAAAAAAAGTGGAATTGGACAAAATGGGACTGGGACGGACTTACCGGTCGTGGATTTCTACGCGCTCACTTTCGAAGCGGGTGTCGGGCTGGCGGAAACGAGGTTCGGCTTCCTTGAAGTGGTGCTCTTCGTGGATGCGGACTTGCTCGCGACGGGGCTGCTCAGGCTGCTTGAAGTGGTGCTCCTCGTGGACGCGGACCTCTTCGCGGTGCTGATGCTGATGCTGCTGTTGGGGCTGTGGGCGCTGCTGGTCGCGGTGCTCCTCACGGATGTGGATCTCCTCACGGATCTCCTGCTGTGGGCGACGGCGGTCTTCGAAAACACGTACGTCCTCGGTATAGGTTTCGCGGCGCTCAGCAGGCTTGATGTGAGCAGAGAAGGATTCCTTGTGTTCAGAGTGACCTTCCCGCCCTGCCTGTGGTTGTTTTGCTTCTGCTTCTACCTGCGACGCGTTAGTGATTGGGGGGCAATGGATGGATTGCTTTTGCGGGCTGCGTACCTCGAGCTTTTGGATTTCCTTGACGGCGTCCTTACTGACGTTCCGGTAGCTGGACGGGAAGACACTGAACGGGATGGGAACTGATGGGGTTAGATGATGGAAGTTGTTTTGCTGTAGGTCGGGCTCACCTCTTGCGTCAAAATCCAGCGTGCCGGAGTCGTCGCGTCACTTCTTTATCCCCTCAACGAAAGGATGAAGAAGCGACTTGGTGCTCCTTGTGGAAAGATATAGTGGGAGAAAGGGGGGAACTGGAGTGGCACGTTTATGAAGCCAGCTTGAAGTGGTGATGGGCACTCGACGTGAAGTCGTGCAATTGGATGGGGATCAGAGCAGTTAGCGGGGCTGCGGTGAGAGACTGGTGATGGCAGGTCGGGTGGAGGATTGGGTGGAGGGGAGGAGAGGATAGCTGCCTGGCGGTGAGAGGGCTGGGCTGGGTTCGCGCTGGGGGCTGGGCTGCCTTGTGCAGTGGAGTGAGTGCGTGTGAGTGGTTGGGAGGGGGTGGGGCCGGGCGGCGTTGGCTGTGTCAGTGTGTCTGTCCTGTCGGTCGCTCTCTTTTGACTGCAAAACAAAAATGCGCGAGGTTGGGGATCAGATGTAAACACTACATAAGCGCTAGCCGCCTTGGGACAGCTCCCGTGCATCGGGCCTAGCGCCGGCCCTGCCTTGACAAATGGCCTGCCCCTTTTTTGCGCCTCACTGCCAACCTCCTCACTTCTCACATGGATCGGCCGAGGCCCGTCGTCAACTCTGAAGCCTCCAGCGCTCCAAAGCCGCCTAGCCTGGCACGTTGGCTCGGTGACGACCATGACACCATTGATGATCCATCCAACTTTTCCAAGACAAGAGAGAGAGAAACCAACTTGCAAGGTATCCACGGCACGCACGGGTACCTGTACCCACTCCCACTCGACCTTCTCCACGTCCAGGAGCTTCCCAGTCTGGACAGCTGTTTCTTCTTCCACGACTCCACGCGTCGTCTCTCTGCAGCGTGCATTGCTGCTGCACACACATCGATCTTCAGCCTGTGATCAAACTACCAGCCCCGCCTGTCGTGGAACCGTGCAATTGGCTAATCTGAACTCGCTACAAGTCATGACTGTGCCTCTGAGCCGTGGCTATCACCATTAATGCTTCATCTCTTCAGCAGCTTCTCGCAGACGCCACCCAATGCACGGCAGGGGACCAGCCGCACTCGCCAGCCAATCAGTCGTTCCAATTAAATTGAGGTTGGAGACCGGGGTTGCGCCAAGGTTCCGTCTACTCCCGTCCGGTCCACGTCTCCGCTTTTGAATCACGTGATAGATCGAGATGCTTCCTCACGTGATGCTTACACCACATGCTTCCCTATCAACATGAACCTTCAATCTCAGATGTATTGAAATCTTGATTCAAAGACCCAGCTTTCATCATTCACTTGAAATTGGCTAACAGATGTGACCAGTCCATGTTTTTTTTTTTTTTCATTCATGTCAAATTGCATTACATCGTATGTAGTCATTCGCTGCCACGTTGACCCTTCACCAAGATATCATCTTCACAAACCCGGGCTCATTGAGGTCAAACTGCTTTATCGTCTTAAATTCAACCCTCAATAATCTCGGAGCCATAAACTCAATGTCCACTCCCCTTACCCTGTTCTCGTCGGGAATGCTGTCGGGTGGTTGGTCCAAGGAACCCCTCCGCGCCCCCAATACTCCTTGATGGGCAGTCTCCTCCAGTATCAACCTCTCCCACGCAATGCGCCCCGCTATCACACTATTCCAAACCCCTTCCCCTCGAGGGAAGCCCAGCATCAGTGCAATCGCTCGGCGCCGCAAATTTGCTGACCTAGCCTTTGAGACGACATGCCACAGTGCGATGCCCACGTTGTTTCCAGACGTAAAAACCGGTCGTGAGTACGGCCCTTCTTTGAGCAGAGTCATGTGTTCCACCTCTGCGTACGAGGGAAAGTAGTCGCGTGGGTCTGCTTCAAACGGAATCGTCAGATCCGATGGTGCTTTGAGTAGCTGCCCTACGATATCCACAATCACTCCCATGCCATGCTCGTCAACATGCCAATCGAGCATGCGGACTCCGCTGGTTTCGTCGAACTGCAAAAAGCTATTCAGTGTCAATTTGATTTGTTGGCGCCATAGTCTGATCCACAAGATGGAATCTCGCTCGTCCTCGCTAACGTCCGTTCCACACTCTACCAGGAAGGCATCTAAACGTGGGTTCATGACACTGTACTCTTCTCTGTACGCTTGCATTCGGGCATTGTATGGCTCTTGCTCTGGCCCTATCGGCCGTAGAAGGTCTGAATCCTGTACGAACGTCCTGATGTCGCAATAAAATCTCTCCAGGTAGCTTTTGGTTTGAAGGAATGTTCGGAAGGTTTCTGGAGGCGGAATGCGTACGGTCCACGGCAAGGGCTCCCAGTTTGCCAGTTTATCGGTGCTGAGGATCGCGCGGACCTCGACATCTAATGCGATGAACATGGAACGCAGCGTTTCCAACGAGATTGGCTGGTCTTCATATCGTTTTGGATTCACCTTCCTCTCTTCCTCGGCCTGCCGCAGTATTCTCAGGCCTCCCCGCAGATGGTTAATCGCTGTGCTTTGGTGGCCTTCGAAACAGGAGATGCAGTAAAACAAGATGCTGATGGTCAACAAGTCAATGTCCGACGTTCCGCGTTTCTCAAGCGCCAGCGTGGACTGCTGCAAAGCAAAGCGTATGTGCTCATCCGAAGTGGTGTTGGGCAAGACTGGCATCCGCCCTTCTACAAACTTGCGGTGCATGGCTGCCAAGGATATCACCGCATGTCGGATAGCCGGGATAGTATGTGAGGCCTGAAGAACCTCGAATCCCCAAAAGTTCGAGTCAAAGAACCCGGATAGCTTTGTTACCCAAGTTACTATCTAACCTGCAGAACAACAGCTCGGACCAGTCACTCACATCTTTCACGGTATGGCTCTTGAAGAACTGGAACGCATTCTTTTCACCTTGTGAACGAAGCGTCAAGCCAGGAAAAGCCGCAATCAGCGACTCGGGTGGCGAAGGAGTGTCTTCATGGGGCGATGAAGCCGTAGTAGCCAACGTAGGGTACCCGTCGCACGTCCGCCCAGTGGACGTACACCGCAGACAGTATGGTTTGGCCTCGTCACACTTGACTCTCCGGACCCTGCAGGGTTGTCAGTCTCGCCTCCATGCATGCTGGATCGTTCATGTAAGCACGTTAAGTGGTAGTCGAAATAAGCTCTGGAGTAGCGTGAAGTCAACCGCGGAGGAGCCCGGCCCGTGACCCAGTCTCCCCTATAGCATCCACATAGCCACGCTGATCGCACAGCGTTACATACATGCAGTATATGCCTCATCCTTCGCCAGAGCGTTCACCGGCGCAGCATCATGCCATGTGCTACGCCGGGACCACTATTGACAAACACCTCCGCCGCCATACATCTGTTGTATGCGCCGCGCAATACCAAATAGGGAAAGACGGCAATAGACCACCTACTCACCTGCACGTCATGCACCCAGTCTTGGTCTTGGGCTTCCATGCCTTCTTCCGCACGTGCTCCTTTTTCGCCTTCTTCTCGCCCTTCTTGCTGCCATCCCCCGCAACCGATGTCGGTGTCGTTCCCCGCGGAGACGCAGACATGTATTATTATACCAACCGTAGGATCCAGGCAATCAAACACGTTTGACCCAAAAAGAAAAGAGAGTTGGGATGGTCGTGCGTGGGTGTGGTGGTGATGTGCGGTGTGCTAGGTTACATACCTCGTTCATGAACGAGCGGGCTAATCAAACGGTGGAGTTCGCATGCGTCTTTTTAACGACCACAGTACGGGGAATTCCAGCGCCACGCGAGCGAATGACGGACCCGCGCCTTCGGCCACGCGTAGGGATAGGCCCCCTGCCTGTTTTACCGTTTGGCTATTCGCTCGCTCCTTAGAGTGAGGCCTTGGCGAATGAGAGCCTGACCACTACCATCTCTCTGGGCTTATAGGGCACCCTCTACTTCTAGCTCTTTGGTACGTGTGTGCATGTATAAGCTTATAGGTACATACATGCTTTTATCCTAATTCTACTCTGCGTCTCACTCAGATGAGTCAACAGGTTTACGTGGGGAGCTTTTTCGCGATCTTTTCAAACAATGATTACCATGTAAATATAGTCTCGCAAGCTTTACCAATTCTAGAGTCGGTCGTGCAGATGGCTACTATTCTATCCAATGTGAGAGGTTCGGTTATGTTTCCCGCCCCCACGCGGCTATGGGGTCCTCTATAGTGACCACCACTACCATCCAGATGTCAGAAGTCCAACCTTGCTTCCCTTCACAAGAAAGCATGCACGTCAGACATCTCAGTTGATCAATCTATGCCGTGCCCCCAAATATAATCGCTAATCTCTCCGTCACCGTAATCCATCATAGCACATCCTATGCCTGGCCCGCTATCCTCACCCTCTTCCTCTCACGCTGTGGTTTCCTACCCCTCCCCTTCTCCTGTTTCCTATCTTTCCACGGCTTTCCGTCTTGATCGTACCAAACCCACTCCCACTCATCATTGGGTCCGGGTTCCTGGGCGGTTTTCTTGTTGTTGTTGCCTTTCTCGACTTTCTTCGAATCTTGAGATCCGCTGACAGGCACCACGGCGGGCTGGGACTTGATGGGTTTGCCGTTTTCAGCCAGAGCTTGCGCGTTCTTGGGCTTCTTGTTGGTGACGGGTGGCGTATACACTTCCTTGGGCGGGTGGAGGGCTTCGGATTTCTCAGCATCAGGACCCCCAATGCCGTCGACGTAGACGACGTTATACGATGCCTTGGCAGGGTTGGTGTTGGTTCCGGTGGTGTATGTTTGTTTAGACGTCTCCTCTTGCTGGCTGGCCTTGCTGTCGTCGTCGTAGGCGTCGTAGGTGTCGTATTCCTCTCCCGACTGCTGCTGACCTTGAGGCGTCGTCGTCGAAGCTGCACCGCTCAAAGCCTGCACGCCATCCGCCAAACCCTTGACATGACTCCAGTCAAAACTATCCTCCCCCAAACTCCACGCCATGACACCACCGAGATTGTGCTTGCGTACAATGTCGTCAAGCTTCCTCGAAACCGTCGCCGGTGTATCCCACGTCCAAAACAGCTGGTTCCGCGCGTCAAAGTAGTACTGCCCGCCCGCGTCCTCATCCTCGACCCCATTCTTCGCAGCAAGCTGCCACGACGCAGCAACATCCTTACCCGTGCACCCAGACCCAAACGCGTGTTGACACGCACCACCGCAGTGCTCTTTACTCACCCCGCACATGCCGTACTGCGAGCAACATCCCGTCGCGCACCTCGTGCCCGCTTCCGCGCCGCACGTCCCATCATAACTCACCGGCAGATTCGCACCACCACCACCACCATCCACCGCCCTCATATTCCCCGTCTCAAACGTCCACGCCCCCGACGTCAACGTATCCTCCCCCGTAACCGGATCCTCGGCCTCCACAATCGCACACCCAAGCGCAGCCGTTCTAGCGCAATCCCCCTTGGTAGCAAAGTACTTTGCGTACCACGCAAACCCCAAATTCACCTTCTCCCTCGGCGCCCCAAGCTCCAAATAATTCCGCACCGCGCGCTCCGCGCCCGCCACCGACGAGTGATGCCCCGTCACCTTATCCCTCCGATTCATCAAATCGTACGCCATGACATTCACCACATCCACCGTCCCCCAAATCCCCCCCTCACCACCACTCGCCCTAACCGTCTCGTCCGTGAAAGCAATCATATCCTCCTTCTTCCCGGGAACCGCAATCGACAACACTTTCTCCTTCCCAATCACCTCCCTCACCGCGCGCAGCATCGCGGGAAACGCAGCGATCTCGTTGACCTTGTGCGAATTGGGGACTTGCACGTAATCAGCGCCGTTGCCGCCGGGATACTCCCAATCGATATCGACGCCGTCGTACCCGCCGGATGTCACCAGCTGCCCGATCGCGTCAGCCCATTTTCGAATCCCCGCGGTGCCGCCCGCGGCCGCGGCGCTGAAGCCCGAAGTGTCGCCCCACCCGCCGATCGCGACGTTGATTTTGGCGGATGGGAAGAGGGCGCGGAGCGTGCTGAGCGGGTGTGCGGGGATGAAGGGGGTGGTGTTGTTGGAGGGGGCGAAGGCGAGGTTGAGGTGTGTTACCAGAGAGGTGGTGCTGAGAGGGAGGGAGGTGGTGTTGGGGAGCGAGGGGTGCCAGGTGTCGGCGTAGATTACGTAGTTGAGTGATGTGGCGGGGAGGATGAGGGAGAGGATGAGGATGAGGAGGGTGAGGGGGAAGACTGGGGAGGGGGGTTTGTTGCGCGGCGGCATTTTTGATGGCGTGGGGGACACACACGGGTGTGTGTTGGTTGAGTGTCTTGGAAGTGTTGTTTCGTGTTTTGTGTGTGTGTATGTGTTGATGGTGTGTTGGTGAATAAATGGATGGAGGAGGTTTCAAAGTTTTCGACTTTCTTCGAGCGCGAGTTGTTGTTGTCGTTGTTGTTGCCAAGGTACCTCTCGCATTCCTCGACCAAAAAAAAGGGAGGGAGAGGGGGAAGGAGGAGGAGGGGTGTTTAAATACTTTTCTCTCCCTCTCTCACCACTCCCTTTACTCGCTTCCTCTCGCTTCCACTTCCTATCAAGTCGAACAAAAAAAAAAGCACAGCTACCGTTTCGTTTGGTTTCGTTGCCGTTGCCGTGGGCGTGAATGGGTGACTCACGCGCGCGGGCGCGCGACTTCTTTGGTGAGAGAGGTGGATTGGTTAACTTGGAATCGTTGGTCTGCGTTTACGTCGTCTTGTGGTTTTGCGTTTGAAATGTCGGGATTGGGATTCGTGGAAATAAGAATGAAAGAGAGAGAGACTGTCGGTAGGGGACCCCCCCTCCCCCCCTGGAGGGACAAGGGGGGAGGGTTTGAGGCGCCACAAAAACGAAAAAGGGAAATTTGGGTAGGAAGTGTGGGTAGTAGAGGTGGGTTTGTGTGTGTGTGCGCGCGGGCGCGCGCGGTTTACACAGTCATGTGTGTGGTGTGTGTGTGTGTGTCATGGAGAGTCTGTATCGGGAAATATGTGTGCTCACCCACTCACCCACCCACCAACCCTTTAATTTCTCTTTGTAGTTACGAATGATGATGATTATTATGATCGAAATGTTGGTGGTAACGTGCAAGTGCAAATTGGTAAGTGGGCCAGGAAAAGGGAAGTAATGATGGTTGAGGGTTCGAGACCTGAGTTGTCGATAGTCGAAACCTTGGGACTGGGTTTTCACGAAACCCTGGAGAAAGTAAACAAACACACATACATACAGAGACACACACGCAAACCTTTTTCTTTTCATCGTGTGTGTAAAAAAACGTTTTCGATGTAATTAGATGTGCTAAGCACAAATGATGATGATGAACGGCATATTCAGTTATCCATCCATCCATTCGTTCATTTATTTATCGTATTGAGCGATCAAACGTCCTTCGCATAAGTGTATCCGAGGGAAGGGTGGTATTGTGTTACGTATACGTACCGGTTGACATCTGTGCATTTGTACATCCCTTCCTTCACGATTTTTCTTTCCCGCTTAAGTAAACAACATACCCGACTGACTCGGATCGTTTGGTTCTGTGCCGTTCTACGGAACCATGGATGGGTTGTGAGGTCGTGTGTAAGGTATGTAAGTATGATATTCGAGTTGGCACGGACGGACTCTGATGATAAAGCGGTTTTTGGTTGGGGTGGGTGGGGTGATACGGGGGGTTTTTTCTTTTATCAAAAAAGCTTATTCTAGGCGGGTGTATGGACTTTCTTTTTGGGAGTATGTATGTAGATGTGGATGTAGGTAGGTAAGACACTCCCCCACAGCCGCCAACCGTCTTTGATCCAAGTGACACATTTCCTTCTAGATGTATGTTAGTAGTTATGTGTATACCTGCAAGGGCAGGGGTACCGCAGAAACCTACAGCCGGTCTCTGTATAACGAAGCTTAACCGCAGGTTGCAGAACTCTAGAATCTAGACTCCTGGACTCCTGGACTCTTGGTCAAAGACCTACGAGGAATGCAGGCGCATATGTAGGTATTGGTTGGTACATGAAACATGTGTACTACCTCACTTTTATCACCTTTTGTTCCGCGCGTGCGTGGTACGAAAACCGAAATTGTCAGATTGATCGAACAGGTGACGCTTGAAATATTGGGTTATTGAGACGTGGATCGTGTTACTTGATGAGCAGAGTATCAAAGGGACTCGACGCCTAGATGGGTTTCTGGGAAGTAGATGGATGGTGTGACGGAGACAGATAGGGTTAGATGGGGTGTGGATGTGTAACCCTCACGTCAAAAGAGATTTAACCGCGCGGGTGTGTAACGACAATACAGGATTTTGAGATACAGGGAGGAGGAAGGGGGGTGTATGTATCACAAAACAAACAAGACAAAACCCATCCCTGCATCTCCAAGAAGCAACATCTCACCCTCACAACCCCAACTCTTTAATAAAAATATCCGCTGCCTTCTCCCCAATAGCGACGGCAGTGTTCATCGTATTAGCCGCCACGTTTTCCGGCGGGATACTCAAATCCGCAACTTTCAACCCTTCCACACCATACACACTCAAATTCGCGTCCACCACACCCCCTTCCTCGCGCGGTCCCATTTTGCACGTCCCTAGCGAGTGCCATGTCGTCCCAACATTTTTCCTCACAAACTCTTCGATGACCCTGTCGTCCTCGGCTGTATATACAATATCTTTCACGTTCTGAAGCGGCGCGTCGGTTTGTATCAGCCGAGCGTCCGATTCTGGCGAAAATGGCGGATGCATGATGGGAAGTTCGCCACGGTACAGCTCCATGCGACGGAAGATTTCGCGTTGTTTCTTGTAGAGCCAGATGTGTTTTTTAACATCCAAGTTTTGAGGATCCGAGAAGAAACCGGTGGTGAACATAGGCTTGTCGTTGCTGCCAGGCCCCGTGATGTGGATTGAACCGCGAGAGCGAGGGTATGCAGTGAACGTGGACATGGAAAGGTATTGCCCCACAGGGACGAGGGAAGGGTCACCTGAGAACCTGGGTCATGTTAGGATCTGATGGTGTGAGGAGGAAGTAGAGTGAAGCGCTTACCCACTGACCAGGGAACCAAGGGCGAGAGGCTTGTTGAGATTATTTTTATACTCTTCATCCCACAACTCTTGAAATGCTGGTCCCAAAGCGGCAACCTCTTCATCCGAAGGCCGGATCTTGCATGCGATGTCCATGGCGTTCCAGCCTAGAATTGGTGCGTGTTCCTGGATCAGTTGGCTGACATCTACCCTCCCACCGCCAAGGGCGTCCAGCGTTTCGTTCTCGGATAGGGAAGAGTAATAAGGGTATATGACAAGGTGGTGATCTTGATAGTTCTCTCCGACACCGGGTAGATCCGCAGTGATCTCGCTGACACCTGCTTTCTTTAGCACTTCGGGGTTGCCTAGGCCTGATCTTTCGAGTATGGATGGTGTTCCGAGTGCGCCGCTGGACACTACGACTAGTTTTCTCGCTCGAATCGTGCGGATTGTAGAGTTGGATTTGGACTCATACTCGACCCCGCAAGCCCTCTTGTTGTCAAAAACCACCTTCTTCACGAGTGAGTTGACAACAATGTGCAAGTTTGGGTACTCGCCGCTCTGGATTTTGGGATGGAGGTATCGAGAAGCTACATCCTGGCGCGTCCCGTCTGGGCCAATATAACGCAGAGCGCGTTGAAAGCCGTTATTAGCATCGAGCGAGGTGATATCTTCAAATTCTGGATATCCGACCTTCTTCGCGGCTTGTACCCAGTCGTCCTCAGAACGGTTGGAACGGTATGTGCCACCGCTGATGTTGATGGGGCCGTCAAAGCCGTGGGTTTCGTTTGAGCCGCGACCGTGGTAAGTTTCAAGCTGGAAAAGTTAGTTTTAATTTGGTCGATGGCTCCAAGTAGGTAGTGGCGTACCTTTTTCAGATAAGGGATCATATCGTTGGCTGCCCAACCAGACACGTTCCACGCATCGAAATCAGAGCGCTGAGCCCTGGAGTACATCATAAGGTTAATAGATGAACCGCCGCCCAGGGTGCCTCCAGATGGAACGACCAGCCCTCGGTTAGCAAGCTGGGGTTCTTCGACTCCCTGGTAAAAAATTGTATTGTTGCTTGTTGGTGCCAGGCCGGCGAGGAATAAAGCTGGGTGAACGATAGTGGGAACACCATAGTTGTTGGGGCCTTGTTCAACCATCAAGATGGAAAGACTACGATCGGCTTCTGCAAGCCTCGCGGCAATTACACAGGCCGCAGTTCCGCCTGCGAGAATTGCAAAATCAGCGCCATTTAAATGGAAGGATGAAAGGTAATGTGGTGGAATGCACATGAAAGCAGATCAACAGATGAATGGAGGTAGGAAAAGCATGCGCACCTCCAGCGATAATGACATCCACCTGTTGGATGGCATCGGGAAGAGTGTCGTAGATTGTTGCCATGGTGATGTCGAATAGAAAGAGTAGATAGAGCAATGAAAAATTGTAGCCAAGACGCAGCGAGGGAAAGCTAGAGAACCTGGTGCACATAGCTGCCCATCTTATAGGGTGTAATAGCGGTGCCATGAGAAAGAGAAGGTGGGAAGTGCGTGTCTAGGTACACGCTACCTACGACGGGGTGGACAGGTAGCAATTGGATTGGGGCGACAAAGTAATGCGGGTGCGTGTGATGGGGGCTCTGCAGTGCAGCGCATTGCGGTGCGGTTATAAAGGTCATGTATGATGCCGCAGGGATACATATTGGAAGTCGCGCGAGCAATGTCGATTAGTATGAGGTGATCTGATGGCCCCCAAGTCGAGCGCACTTTGAGGGACATACATGAGCCCAATGGCTTAATTAGCGCCTTGGCGAGGAATGGCACACAGCGCTGGGCACAGATAGCTGCTGTGGTACTAGCTACTACACACACACACACACACACACCATACAGGTTGAACACAGACCATATCCTGAAAATGCGTGGACAAGCATACGAGTTGGGTCCGCCGCATTCACCAGCTTGGCCTGTGGCACGTATATGGACTTACATAGGTATGAATGGTGCGGCACAGGCTGCTCAGGCCACTAATACGAGAATTGATGTTACTGCACGCGTGTCCGATGTAGCCTGTGTCATTTCCGTGACATTGCTTACCCTTTGGATCCCATCAGTGGAGCGCTAACTTATCGAGGTATGAGGCGACTCCCGGGCCCTTCTTTAATCAGACTACCTATGTGTGGCGTTAAGAACACATGATACAGAGATCGTCTTACAATTAGGCGTAGCAGTGGAATCATGGGGTAGCCTGATCACTACATTAAAATGATGAATACTACTTGGTCAATGTAGCATGCCACAGAATTTTGTGGTCCTGGGATGTTGTTCATGACTCTAAGTACTCTTCTACAGTATACGATCCCGTACGTAGAAGTGACGCCTCTCCGTTCCACCACGATTTCAACTTATCTATGCCACAGTGCCACCAATAGTGACAGCCCGCCACCAGTGCTGATACTATATGATGCTGGTAGAATTTACCCCACCAGATGCTCTGTAGAAAGTGTAGGCGCGAATACCGGAGCATCTTTTCTTCCCATTCCCGCAACCCTATCTTGCCTCTCACATATTCTTCCACTTTTAACGCATGGAAAGCGGCCTGCGTGCCGCTAAACGCAGTATGTGGCCGGAATAGACTAAGTGCATCTCCCATTAACAGCACTCTGCCATCCTCGAAGCTCGCCTTCGAGGAACAAAATTCGGTGATGACCTGGATGAACGGCCGCTGAATCTTGCTCATAACCTCAAGGAATGGTTCGACGAGGGGCTCCTGTCTGGCGCGTTCTAATTGCCTGCTCCATATGTCTTTGCGGACCCTACCTGACGGCACAAGGTTGTGGTGTTTGTGGCCATCAATCCCATCAGTCATTATCTCGTCGACGCTCGAAGACGTTTCATTAGTGTACCAGAGGAAATTCAGCAGTCGCTCTCCAGGCTCGAGAGATCCATTCTGCCCGGGTATTGTGTACATAATACAGTGATGTCTATGCATCATGTGCACCGTCACGCTGCGTTTGAATATTTCTCGCGTCGAACTCGATACCTCGCTTTCAAGGACTGTGCCCCGCCACGCAATGTACCCCACGTACTCGCGCTTCACTGTGGGCAAGTACTTGGAACGGATGAATGAATCTGGCCCGTCCGCACCGATCACCAGATCAGCTTTGCTTTGCGTCACTTCTTTACTTTGGCGGTCGAAAACGGTTAGCACCATGCCCCCGTTGCCATCTTTGGCTTTTTGTAGATCGATCAGCTCCTTGTGACAAAGGTATAAAGAACGGCCGTCAGTGTCGAAAGGTTGCGGTGGCGACGGATAATAAGAGCTGGTGTATTGATCAAAGATTGCTCGTAGCCGGAAGTAGTACGTGTCCCAGCTTGTAATCTCTCGCCGAGCATTGAAAAAGATTTGGACACTCTGAGCTGACTTCAACGCTTGGACACGGAGACTCCGATGCGTAAAGGATTTTTCAAGTCTGTCGTGGGTGGCCACATACTCCACAGCATCTGGACCGAGACAAACTCCTGCCATGTGACTCTGCCGTTCATCCTCGTCTTCCTCAATGATGGTAACTTTGTGACCAATGTGCCTCAAAGCGATTCCACACATCAAACCAGCTAAAGAGCCTCCAACCTAAAGTAAAGTTACGAAACTATTAGCACTTGAGCAAAGATATACAGCAATCCAAGTTTACGTACTACCACAATATCTAATGGTCTCTGCGCTGAGAGTTCTTTCAAAGAATTCATGTCGACTTTTCTTTCTTGAAGTTTGGCTACCTTGTAAAAACATGAAATCGGAAGTAAAACGGTGAAAGCCGTGAGATGGGACACTGTCGATCTCGCCCTATCGCCATAGTCTCCCATACTTCATCTCCGGAGCATGAAAATGAGCAACCTCGACTGTGCCACGGAGACCGGAATCGCCCTGTGCTTTGGGGATATGTCCGTGATGTTTCATTGCATATGACCACAGCAGGTGCATGTGGGTCAAACCCAAACTCTCAAAACTACCAGGCCACCGAGAAACCGGATAATCTCGGAAAGCAGGGGACCGAGAAGGCCAAGGGCTTTCACAATATCGTCGGCAACCAAAAATTCTGCATACGGCCGTAAGGTCGCTCCAAACCCTAGAAAAAAAACCGAGCGGCTGGGAGAAATGAGTTGAACGGCCCGAAAAGTGGGCTGACAAAAAGTACTCGATGTCAGGCCAGATTGTGGTGGATCAGAGTTCGACATACGCCGCAATGTCGCTGCATCGCTTAGATGTGGACCAATACAAGCGTATGAGCTACTTTGAGTGAACATTGCAGCTAATTTGCGTTGCCGCCCCACAACTTGGACTTCTAGCTGCCGTTTTCCATTGAGGCGCTGTTTGCATTCGATTGTATTTTTATCATTAAACGTGGCACTCGTTCCCCACGCAAGCGCATACACAGGGAAATTTCCCATGAAAAATATTTTGAACTTCCCAATCGATATTTTGATCTAATTCGAGATGGCGCCCAGGTTCCCGCTCGAGGAGGCTCCAGATACTGCAGCCCAGAAGGTTATAGAAGAGGCACTTGTCAAGATGCACGAAGGCGGGCCCCCCTTCAAGTGGATCGAAGATGATGGTCGTTCACTCTTGGGTTGCTACGCTCCCTTAGGGTAATTAAACAAAGTCTATTAATTTTTTCTACTGGTTCTGGATCTCAAAAGAGTCAGCATCACGGAGTTGATCCCCATACAGCTTTATTTGAGTCCTGATTAGAACTCGCACTGACAAAAGCATCTAGTTACACCACGGCGCCTTGGACGCAACAATTCTTTGAGCTCGCCAAACTCTGCTACAGTCCCGGTGGACCAAAGCCACGAAACCGAGAACTCGCTATCATGGGCCTGTGTTCGGTTTTCTACGCACCCTATGCTGCATACTGCCATCAAGGCGTTGCTAGGAAGTGTGGATTCTCCGATGAGCAGTACCGTGACGGCCTTGCTGGCCGCGTTCCTAGCGACTTGACTGCTGAAGAGAGCATGGCTTACCATTTGGGCCGTACCCTTTCCACGCAGACAACCCCCTTGGAGGATGAGCTGTGGAATCAGATAACTTCTGTCATGGAAAAGAGAGAGTTTGTGGGTATCGTACATACTATTGCGGGGTATCGATGGGTATTTCTTTTAGAATTTGCAAATGGAGAGGATAAGAGATGGATGAAGTCTTCTGACTAATTGGGTGTTTTCGTGTGAAGAGAGCGTTTGATTGCTTGAATAAAACTGCAAGTTACCTACAGAATTAATATTTGTCTTCACATGCACTGTCTGATTGTTTGGTCATCTGATGTATATGGTATATCTTACATGATGCTAGAGAGATGTTTGAATTGGAACTTGCCTTCATTGACTCATGTTTACTTTGGAAACTATTTTCATGCTTTAGGTTGAGGTAAATTCATCACCAGGGTGAAAATGAGACAGTCAGAATTATACAAAGAAAGTTCAACGTGTTAGATTCGTCATCCTCTTTCCACATATGATATATATCGATCTGCATTACGCGCCACTGTTTCTTCAGAGAAAAATAGACAAAGTGATGTCGACAGGTTGTTTAATACCTCCTCTGCTCCGCAGGGTGACTCACACTAATCGCTCGATCAACACGAATCCCACCAAGCCCTTTGCCACTTTCCGACAAGTCACTATCGTCGTGCTCTTCCCCTCGCGCATAAGCTGAGTACTGATGAGGACGCTTAGTACCCATAGCACCCAAAGGAATCATCACAGACGGATTAGACCGGTCGTTGTTATTATCGACAAGCTCGGTCCTGCTTTCCATCGAAGTAAAGCTTCGAGTGGCGCCATGCGAGGAAGTGGTGCGCATGTAGCCTTTGCTATTGGCACCCGAGGAGCCTTTGAGCGTAGCGCTGAAGTTGCTTTCATGTGATCTATGTGTTGTGCTTGTTTTTGTGTGCGTGCTCCATGCCGAGGAGATTTTACTGGTGAATGGTGTAAGAAGTGTGGTGTTGAACCTTTTGATGAGGTTCACCATTGGAGGGAGACAGGTGCTGATTAAAGTCACGGGCGCTTCGCAGGTTACCCAGTAAATCATCGGCATGCCCTGGTCTAAAAAAATAAACAAGTTAGTTGCATGGTTGTATTTGTATCAGGCTTTGGGCTTGAACATACATGTGATATCCTCGTCCAGAGATTTAGAGGATTTGAGAACAGTGATTAGACGTCCAAGTGATACGATGATGACACTAGATTCCATAATCGTTAGGCCCGAAGATGACACGAATGAAAAGCATTGCTTTTTTGAGGTTGATGATAGAGGAACCTACCTGTAGCCTAGAAGGAATACAACCATGATGCCCACCTTCCGAGTACGACTGATACGGAGAGTGAGTATCTTGGGTACAGGCAAAAGCAGGATGACGAGATCTATGAAGACGCTAGGCACAGCGCTTCCAATCCATAGTGAACTAGTCGTTCCACATTTTCCTGGCAGCAAGGGGTTCCAGGCTTTAGCCAACGGTTTACACATGAGGACGGTTCCGAGATAGATACCCACTAGCCATGCCCCGTTCATCGCGTAGGTGGCCCATAAGGTGTAATTCCATATTTTCGAGTTGGCGTGCGAGGGGAAGATACGTGTAATGAATAGGAGGGCAGATAACTTAGTAAGGAAGAGACCAAGATCGTAGATAAAGTAAATGGCATAAAGTAGCTTGAAAATCGGACCCAGGTTTTGAGGCGGAACCATCCATATGTGGCGGCCAAATCCAAGTGAGAATGCTGCAAATACGAGACCAAAATAGGCCCATATGGATCCCTACGCATTGAACAGTCAGGAACAGGTGTATAGCAGTTTGGCCAGAAAGTTTTCTGGCAACCACCCCAGAAGTCACTGGAGACTTACCAGAGATACAAGTGCAAGCCAGTCGTCCCACCAGAATCGACCAACCGCTCTCCCAGACATTTGGCGGGTTCCTAACGAGCGAGACCAAAAACGGAGTATCACGATTACCGTGACTAAAAGGGTCAAGAAAATGAGGAAGGCTCTGTAAGCAGGCGAGCGATCTTGCTCTGACCCTGGCGGGAGAGTTGGAGGGGAGGTTGGCTGGTCGGTGGCCATGATGTAACAGGGAATGATCTTTATCGTGATTTACGAACGAAGAATAGAATGGTTGTGAGATCCGTTATAGAAGATTGATGTCTATGGTATCGTTATGAATTATTCATAATGAATAAAATGCCAAAGGGTCCGGCAGTTGAGTTTGAAAATGGTACTGACGGACATTGTGTCTGATGCTATCGCCTCTCTGGTGTCCGGTCGTAAATCAGGATTGGTGATGTTCTGTTACTACGCCGTGTGCCAACGTCTACTGGCACGCATTTCGGGTTATATAGAACTGCCCAATCAGCATGTAGACAAGCACCGATATCACGTGCACAACAAGGGTAATGCCGGGTTGTGTATGCATATGTGCACACATGTAGTTAGGCATTTCATTATTTATACATCTATATTAGTCATAGGATGTTAATGTTCGAGACGACCCGCCGGGACGTTCCCGCAAACTGATCTACCGGGTAATCATGCAGTATCATGCAGTGGATAATTTGCAAAATTTCTTGTCCCGAGGTGAAGCCAGAAAAGGCAACTGATTTGAACCGAACGTGCGGCGGCGTAGTGCAGCACTCAATATCCAACTTCTTTCATTGATCAAAGCACACAATGCTTGCCCTGACTACGCCGCACTTCAAAAAAGCTAGGCTTGCTGCCTAACGTTTCCGCCCACTCACCCTCAGATTCTCCCCTTCAACCCCCCGCTCATTTTGCTTTTCCTTGCGCAAAAAAACATGGCGACTACGGACGGTCCTTCTCCAGCCCAGCCGCCCCAGACAGTTCGAGTAGAGGACGAAAAAAACAGCATGATCGAAAGTCAACAAGAACCTCACGCTGAGCGGAAGCTACAAGGATTGTCTTGGGTCATTGTGATCATGGCAGTCTTCTCGCCCACGTTTCTCTACGCGCTTGACAATACTATCATGGCGAATGTCCGACCTAGCGTTGTAGAGACGTTCGGAAAACTAGAAACTTTGACCTGGCTGTCTGTATCTTACCCCATGGGTGAAGTGGGTTCAAATCCTTTGTGGTTCGTGAATCCTGTTTACCTTTGATCCGCACACATATCTGATCCTGGCTATCTAGGGGGAAACTAAATCAGCAGTTCGACAACAAAATAATTTTTCTCGCAGCTGTGACGATTTTCGAAGCCGGATCAGCCGTTATTGGTTCCGCCCAGAATGTTCACGCCGTTATTATTGGGCGAGCGGTCGCTGGTTTCGGTGGCTCTGGTATCTATGTTAGTACTATTAACATCATATCAGCGATGACTGTGCCAGCCGAGCGCAATCAGTATCTAACCTACGTGGGAATGGCTTGGTCTTTGGGGACTGTTCTAGGGCCCGTTATTGGCGGTGCTTTCGCTGATTCCAGTGCCACTTGGAGATGGGCTTTTTACATCAACATTTGCATCGCTGCCCTCTCTATGCCTGCGTGCATCTGGCTGGTCCCACCTGTACCTCAGTCGACCCTGTATAAACGCATTCAACGAATCAAACGCCTCGATTATCTCGGTACTGTTCTGTTCCTCGGCGGTGTTGTTGCCACTGTCATGGTGTTAGGATTTGGTGGCGCCGAATATGATTGGAAGAGCGGGCAGATGATTGGATTGTACGTGGCAGTGGTTGCTATATGGGCGGCATTCAGTATCCAACAAGGCTTCAATCTGTTCACAGTTGACCGCATTTTCCCCGCGCAATTTGTCACTAGTTGGGAGATGATAACACTCTTCTCTTGGAACGCCATCGCCATCTCGAATATTGTGGTCACTATCTATTCACTCCCTTTATTTTTTCAGTTTGCATACGGCGATTCATCTCTCAAATCAGCACTCTATACCCTGCCTTTTGTGTTCAGCGCAGTCGCGAGCGCTGGTGCTGGAGGAGCAGGATTTTCCAAATACCCAGTGTATATGCACTGGTTTGCTGGAGCAAGCGCCCTTATGCTCATCAGTAACGGGCTTCTCTCAACCATAAAATACACCACATCCAGAGGAGCCATCTGCGGTTATACTGTTCTCCAGGGTATCGGTGTAGGCCCCGTCATTCAACTTGCGTATACAGTTGGTCAGACCAAATTTCGGCAAGGCGTAGTTCAGCGGGAACTAGTTCCTCAAGTTACAGCATTTTTGACATGCGCACAAATGGCTGGCCTCACTCTTTCCCTCGGGATTGCCACTTCAGTATTTCTGAACCGCTCAACAGAAGACATCTCCGCTATTCTACCTGGTACAACGCGTGATTTAATTCTCGCCAGCATCAACGGTGCTAGAACAGGTCTGCTAGAAAGTATTGGTCCTCAAGAACGTTTCCGAATTTTGCAGGCCATAGCTCGGAATGTGGGCAAAGTGTTTTACATGAACATCGCAGGAGCGGGACTGGGATTTGCACTATCCTTATTCATGAAACGAGAGAGTCTGAATCTTGAACCTTGAGATTTTTCATGGACACAAATCGTTGAGTTCATTCAGAAGTTGGATTTTTCAAAAGTGGGGGCGTTGTTGGGCTGGTCAGGACATAGGTATAACGGAAGGGATTCTTGATACACTATGCGGCATGGCACATAACAAATGGAACACCTATGTTGAATTCCTCGTGAAGACGCACTTGCTGTTCAATTTTTTTCGGTATATGCTGGCATGAATAGATTTCAAACGCCGAATAACTTTGTCTTTTGCTTTCTATCAAGACATCTGCCTGCACATAGGATAGAAAATTTGATGGCAACAATTTGGTCATGTTTTCGTTTGCTATCCCAAGATAGGCAGGTCCGAGATTTGAGCTCTATCTACCGTGAGTCGTACTGTGTTTCCAAGTGAAATATGCTTGGTTTTGGGCTCAGATGTAGGTCCCCGAAACCGAGACATTGTGAGAATTTTCTCTGCATGATAGCCAAACGAATACGAGAGCAAGAAGGCAACCGAATGCAGGGCAAGCCGTTAACAGTGCGAAACAGCTGTGCCGCCGGATAGCATACCTTGTATACCTTTCTATAATGGTAAGATTGAGGCCCTAGCTAACAAGTTTTTGGAGGTAGGATTCATGCGGGGAAGTCACCGGCTATGTCGATCATGAACTATGGGAAGGCGCTGGCACTTCCGTTTCATAACCGAGGGTCCAATAACCAGCTCTGCGGTGGCGTAGTTCTTGGACAACATCCGATATATATTGCCAAGTAAGCGCCTGCTAACTAGCAAGGAATGTGCGGCCTGAATGTGGGGCAAAATGTAGGAGCCTCGGGTAGTACAAGCAGCTGGAACCAGCATACATTGATTTGCAGGGTGCTGTATACACTTAATTGGTGGGTGTGATAACCGTTTCGCAGCGGCCCGACGCGGTGCACCCTGTATAATCACACACATGCACACGCACACGCGCGCGCACACATACTCTAGAACCGTCCCGACTGGAAGCTTGGAAACCATGTAAGACTACAAGCCATGGGAATGGGTAGCCTCACTAGCGATAATCCCTTTTTGTTACGCGTCTATAAATATGGTTACGGAAGAAGAATTGCTTGGAAAGAAACGTATGGATACAGCTGAATTGAGTGCTCTTTTGTTGTCAGCACTGTTCTTTACATAAATTCTTCAACGCGATTTGTCCCTCTCATTTCACTTAATTCTTATTCGCCAGTACCCAGGTCGTTCCCAATGAAGATTCTCTGTCTGCACGGAAATGGAACAAATGGCCATGTGAGTAATGTTCTGAATCAATTTTTTTTTCATACAGCAAGATTAGGAACAGAAAATGTTGCTAATTTCTCGCAGATTATGCGGCTACAAACAGGTAGGTGTGCTATCAGGAATCACTGTAGTAGTTGCTGAAAGTGCCCTTTCCATAGCTGCACTAAGGCAGGAGCTTGCGGATGATCATGAGTACGAGTTTGTTGAAGCTGCGGTACAGGCACCCATGTCTGAAGGTAATCAATTTTTCTTAGCTATGCACAGCGTATCACACTGTCCTGCAGAGAAGAGAGACTCAAGAACTGACACTCTCCGAAATAGGCGTTGAAGGATTGACTTTACCTGGAAGCTCATTCTATGCATTTTACAACCCCGAAGATTTGAGTTCCTCGATGCGGCAGTCACTTAATCAACTGAACGATTTCATTTCGGCCGAGGGGCCCTTCGATGCTGTGCTGGACTTCTCGGGTGGTGCTTTCTTGGCGGCGATGTACCTGATAGAGCAGCAAAGCCTCAGAGATTCCGGGGAAAGTAACGACTCTTTGATCAAGTGCGGAATATTCTTGGCAAGTGCTTCCTGCAAAGCTGAGATGAAGGTTTTGGGGGCCTCCACGGTACCCCGTGTTGGAAAAACTTCGATTCAAGTCCCTACAGCCCACATATGGGGATCCAATGACACCATCGCTCCGACGGGAGGTCATGACCTGAGTCGGGTTTGCAATGCGGCGAAGCGGCAAATCCTAGTTCATGAAGGCGGACATGAACTTCCCCGAGGGGATTCTTTGACCAAGGCTGTACATGTCATACGTAGAACTATCGACCTCGCCGAAGACTTTTAATGTACGTAGGCATGATCTAGCTGCATAATTATCTGAATGGGCCACGGGAATGTAAAAAAGGCACAAGTGGAGCTTTCATACATCCAATACTTGTAGATTGCAGAAAAATTGCCGCTATCTTGTTTGACATGGTGTGGGATACAAAATTATGAAGGGTTGATGGCACGGGCCAGAGACGGAAATGTGCCTTGGGGGCTCAGTAGTTTCTGCACGACGATATCTATGGTTAGCCATTAATTGAGGAGCTAAGTCTGCGTGACAGCCTTGCAGGTCGTCCCTTGAGGAAAATGCGGCGAAGCGGCGTCGATGTTACATCCCGTTTCTTTCATTGAATTTCTACGTCTCCACATTGGTCGGTAGTTGCACAATCCCTATATTGAACTCGCTCTTCCCTCACTGTTGAACAGAACTCTGATTCCTCCCGAACGAATAGAAACAGATCCAATTTTACTTATTATTTGGTACAGCATCAGTTGTATCTTGCTCCATGCAAACATCCTCTTTCTCTCAAACATCTATGGAAGCCCCACACTCGGAAACGAGCGGGCAGATAACCCCCGTTTCGACAGCATCAGGAGATGGGGATCTATCCTCTTCCCAGCCCCTAGGTGGTGCAAATGGATGTAGCGATAAAACCCCTGCCCATGTCGATTCAGTGATGGATGGCTTTGAAGTGGACCCCGTAGTTGTCTGCGGCTTCTCGATGAGATTCCCCCAAGAAGCTAGTTCACCTGAAAGATTATGGGACATGATGATGGAGAAAAGGTGTGCAATGACGGAATTTCCACCGGAAAGACTGAATCTCACGGGGTTTTACGATAAAACTAATCATTTGAATACGGTGCGTAGAGTGCGAGCCACGATACCAGGCTTCTTTATTCCTTCTAACTTCCCGTTCATACTGTTTGCGTTCTGTGCTCGTGTATCTGTCAAACTTTTGTTAACATCTCTTAGATGCCACTCAAAGGTGGTCACTTCCTGAACGAAGATCTCTCGGTGTTCGACGCCAATTTCTTTTCTCTCCCACCCACTGAAGCTATGTCTATAGATCCTATGCAGCGATGGTTGTTGGAGGAGACATACAAATGTTTGGAAAATGGTCAGTCACAACATTAGGAGTTCTCCAACCCTAATTGGATGTATACTGACTAGAACTTGTAGCTGGCATCCCTATGGAAGCTATTTCAGGTTCTCGCACAGCTGTCTATGCAAGCTCTTTTGCGTTTGAATACATGCTACAACTATGCAGAGACCCGGAAAATACACCTATGTACGCGGCGCTTGGGATTGGCATCAGCATGTTAGCCAATCGATTGAGCTGGTTTTTCAACTTGCAAGGTCCAAGTATCGGTCTTGACTCGGCGTGCTCAAGCACGGCCATGGGTATTGATATAGCCTGCAAGTCCCTGAAGGATAAATCTTGTGATATGGTATACTTACTCCTCTCTCCTACTCAAAGAAAAACATCTAACCAAATCGTGCTGTGTTAGGCCATCGTGGCGGGTAGTAACATCGCCAGCTCCCCAGAGTCCTATCTTTGGATGTCCAACATTGGGTTCCTATCCCCTGATAGCCGATGCCATTCCTTCGATCATCGAGCTAACGGGTATGCGCGAGGTGAAGGAGTCGGCGTTGTGCTACTAAAAAGACTGTCGGACGCTATCAAGGATGGCAATACTATCCGAGCTGTGATCCGGTCAACAGGTTCGAATGAAGATGGTAAAACACAGGGCATTACTCAGCCTAGCCGTGAAGCTCAGGAGCGTCTCATTCAAGAAACCTATCAAAAGGCGGGACTTTCACTCGCATACACTAGGTTCTTTGAAGCACACGGCACAGGTACGGCAATTGGAGACCCTCGTGAGGCCCAAGCGATTGGTTCCGCATTCCGAAAGCATCGATCCAACGCGGAGCCCCTCTATGTGTATGCACCGAGATTTTTCACCTTTTACCCACGAGTTCATGAAGCTGACATTGATTTCAGAGGAGCTCTCAAATCGAATATTGGCCACCTCGAAGGTGCAAGTGGTTTGGCTGCCTTAATAAAAACCATCCTTGTTCTTGAGAAAGGAGTTATTCCTCCAAATACAAATTTTGAAAAGCTCAATCCCAAAATCGATGCGGAATTTTTGAAACTTAAAGTGAGTACCGAATCTTATGAAGCCGATGGAATATGCAACAGCATCTCCGAAGGCCTGTCTTCTGGAAAAAGATGAAAGTAAAATTATCTGGAAGATTTGTAAATGGATTTGAGCAAAATTGACTGACTAAACAGTTCCCGACGGAAGCGAGCCCTTGGCCCACTCAGGGACTCCGACGAGCTTCCATAAATTCATTTGGCTATGGAGGAGCCAACTCCCATATCATTATCGATGATGCATACCACTACTTGCGCCTAAGATCGCTGAAAGCTAAGCATTCGACAGCACACTCTCCCCCAGAAACCTTCGCGGGCCGTGATTTGCAGTCCATCATTCTGCAGGAACCAGAGCATACACAGGAACCTGTATGGCCACGGTTACTCGTGTGGTCCAGTGCGGATAAGCAGGGTATCTCTCGCATGGCGAATGAGTTACAAGACTGGTACAACGCAGGAAAATTGCCTGAATCGATAAGACGGGGATCGCTCTTGGATGATCTAGCGCATACGCTAACCCAGCATCGCAGTCGCCTTCAATGGATGTCCTTTGCTCTAGTTCAATCTGCAGCTGAACTTTCCAATTTACCCTCGCGCATGGCCCCACCAAAGAGGCTGCTTTCCCAACCGCCACGACTCGGGTATGTTTTCAGCGGGCAGGGTGCCCAGTGGTATGCTATGGGCAGGGAGCTTAGGATCTACTCTTCCTTTGATGCAGAATTATACGCGGCCGAGAAATATCTGTCTAGCATAGGTTGCCAATGGTCGGTTAAAGGTACGCGATTCCTGAAATATCAATTGATGCAAGACCTAAACAGCTAATTTAAGTACGACAAAGATGAATTGTTCAAGTCAAAGGACGAATCAAGAATTGACTCCCCGGAGTTCAGTCAAACTCTTTGTACCGTCATACAGGTGGCCATCGTTAACCTGCTTCGAAAATTTAATGTGAAGCCCTCGGCCGTCGTGGGACATTCCTCTGGAGAGATTGCAGCTGCGTAAGTGGAAACTCTTCATATGCGCCTCTTAGGGTGTAGTAACTTCAAATTGGGACTAATATCAAACCCGGATTAGCTATGCGGGTAACTACATTTCACGAGAGTCAGCTTGGAAATTGGCCTATTACAGGGGTCTATGTTCCGCAGAGATAGCAGAAGGTCCGGATTCGAAAGGCCTCGGATCCATGATGTCTGTGGGGATATCGCAGAATGAAGCCCAGGATATGATAGCAGCCATTAACCAGGACTCGTCCTCCTTCGGAATCTCTATTGCATGCGTCAATAGTCCAAACAACATCACGCTAGCCGGGGAGACCCGAATCATCGATAGATTGCAAACTAAATTCGACGAGCAGAAGGTTTTCGCGCGCAAACTTCGGGTCCCAGTGGCGTATCACTCTCGTCAGATGGACTCCATATCAGAACGCTATACGACCATGATTGGCCCCTTATCCGCTGCACACGACTTCGAAGAGACCGTTCCCATGATTTCTAGCGTAACAGGAAAGCGAGCTCTACCGCAACAGCTTATAGATCCGAGATACTGGGCCTCGAACATGGTTTCTCCAGTGCAGTTCAAACAGGCGGTTTCAGTCATGTGCGAGCATTGGGGCGCCAATATTGTTAAAAAAATTGACCGTAGCCATTTGTTCACACCCGTTGTCGATCATCTTGTCGAAGTTGGGCCCCATGCCGCACTTCAAGGCCCGATTCGGGAAATCCTTCAATCCCACCCACGAAATATATCTGTCGGATACAATTCCATCCTGAGGAGAGAACAATCTGCTTTGGAGACAATGCTTGGCACTTTAGGCGAGTTGTATTGTATGGGATACTCTGTGAACCTCGGAGCGGTCAATGCACCTTCTCTAGAATTGCGTAGCAGGGCTTCGCCCTCGTTACTTGTCGACATCCCATCATACCCTTTCGACCGCACTCAGCGCTACTGGCAAGAGAGTCGACTTAGCCGCAACTACCGCCTGAGAAGCCACTGTCCTTCACAATTATTGGGCGTCCGCTCTAACGACTGGAACGCTTCTGAAGCACAATGGCGCCATTTTATCCGCACCTCGGATGTTCCTTGGACTGAGCAACATGTTATTAATAGCACTGTGCTTTATCCCGGTGCAGGAATGCTAGTGATGGCGATCGAAGCCGCAAAGCAACTGACTGGAGATGCGGATACTATACACGGTTTTACGCTTCGAGATGTTAGCATCGACGCTCCCATGAAGCTGCTCCCAAATAATGGAAGTCTGGAAATCAAAACCAGTCTACATAAGCTACAGAGCGATGACGCTGGTGGAAAAGCATTCAAGTTCGCCATTCGTACGTGGTCAAACGACGATTGGATTCTGAATTGTCACGGCTCCATTTTTGTGGAATCCTTGCGTACAAGAGATAGTTCATGGGCGAAACAGAAAGACGCAGAACAACGACTTCATGTCTCGAATCATCTGGAGAAGGTTTTTGCCCACTGTAAACGTCCAGTGGAGTCTCCCAAGATGTATGGTTATCTGAAATTAAACGGATATGACTATGGGCCTGAATTTCAAGCGGCGCAACGACAACGATACAATGATAGATTGAAGCAAGCCACCGCTCAAATCAAGCTCTTTGGTGCTGATGAGGCTTCTGTGGTTCACCCAGTTTCACTTGATGCTATCTTGCATCTTTCTTTTACCGCGAGGACTGCTGGCGGCTCCATGCCGATGACTACGAGCGTCCCTGCGCGGATTGGTTGCATATGGGTGGCCAACCAAGGTCTATCCTCGTCCGAGCAAACTTCAGTGACCGCATGCACTACAATTCAAAATATCACCAAGCGCGGTTTCACGTGTGCCGGAGGGGTATTATCGAATGATGAGACGAGGCGGCTCTGCTTATGGTATGATGATTTGGAGCTAGTGAACATCACTTCTCAAGCAAAGATCTTTGCGAAATTACCAAACCCAAGACAGTTCTCCATGGCTATTGAGCAGAAACCAGCTTTTGATAAACTCAATAACTCAGAGCTGTTTGCATTCATCCGCAGTTCGTGCCCTATCAGACAAGATTTGTCATCCTTTTATGGGGATGTACGCCGGCTTGTGGGAATCAGCTTGGAGAGACTTGCCAAATCAGTGGATATCTCTGAGGTCCCTAGCCATGATCCATGGCGCAGAAACTATTGGAATTGGGCTCTATATCATCTTGAGCGAAGCCGTGATGTGGTTAACCAAGAAGAGCTCAAGTCAACTGTCCATAACACTGACATAGTCTTTGAAAACCTTTGCAAGAAGCTGGCTAGCACGAGCAGACTGGGTCGTCTCTACGCAGAGGCCGCATCGTATCTAATACCAATGTTTCACGGTGAAGCCAATCCGGTCGAGATTCTGATGAAGCCAGGCCTACTCAAAGATGGCTATGCTGAGTGGACTGAGTATGACTGCGCCAAACAAATTGCGATCTACATGGACCTATTGGCCCACCAAAAACCCGGGATGAACATTCTCGAGGTAGGGGGTGGCACTGCAGCAGCAACACGAAACTTCATCCGCGCGCTGCGATCTGGTGCAGATGAGTCAGTTAGATCTTTGCGTTGCAAACGATATGATTTCACGGACGTCTCTGCTGCATTCTTGGAAAGCTCGAGCGAGGAGTTTTCCGTCTACAAATCGCAGATGACATATGGTGTTCTAAATATTGAGCAGAGCTTTGCTGAGCAGGGCTTCTCCGAAATGTTTTACGATGTTGTTGTTGCTGACAACGTGCTCCATGTCACGTCCGACCTCCACCATACCTTGCGAAATATTAGAAGGGCCCTAAAACCTGGGGGAAAGCTGATCATGCAAGAATTTATTAGACCGACAGGGTGGACCGCGGGATTTCTTTTTGGCCTCTTCCCTGAATGGTGGCTTAGGGCCAATGATGGTCGTACATTGTCACCCAGCCTAGCGCCCAGCGAATGGGATGTTCTTCTGAAAGAGAATGGCTTTTCTGGTATTGACATGATTTTTCGGGACTCTTATGATGATGGAGCTCAACAGATAGGGTGGCTTGTTGCTACGGCAACTGGAGATGCATCAGTTCCTTCGCCCACTGCTGTGCGACAACTCAAGGCAAAGGACCAGGCAGTTATAATCGTCGATAACACCGCCGGACAACAAATCTCCCTTGCTGAAAGCATGATCTCGTCTCTCACAGAGATTACCGGGTCCCACCCTTCCATCATCGATATTACAACGGCTAGTCAGGATCCTAGGATAGAAGATGGCTCCCTAGTCATCCTCCTAGTAGATTACGGTACTTCGTTCATCGGTTCTCTGAACAAGAAAACATGGGAATACATATCTTCACTCATTCAACGAGTTCGCCGGCTACTCTGGGTTTCAGCGGGTGGCGGGCGGGAACCAAGTCCCAAGCACGGTATGATAGATGGCCTCGCAAGAACCCTGAGATTCGAGAATTACCAACTCCATCTCGTAACAGTGGCTTTGGATCCCCAGCAAAGAGAGAAATCGAGGGCTTTGCATCTCACAACGGTAGTTCGCGAGATGCTCTCAAAAGACGCTCATGAGAGTTACGAACAAGACTACACGGAGATTGATGGGCTCCTCTATACTCGAAGATTAACCGAGGCAAACCATATCAAGGCAAGCATTGACGAAAGTGTCACACCTTACCAGATTTCCTCCACACCTCTCGATAGCAAGATCCGAATGAGAATATCTCCGACCTCAACTACAGACTCTGATAGCACCCCTCATTTCGTACAGATACCAGAGTCATCTCTGCCATCTGCACTTGGCAATACTGTTGAGATATTGGTGAAAGCTGTGTCGGTGCAGTCTCGCGGGAATAGCGTCCTCCCGAACCAGGAAGAATATCCGGTGTATGGTACCTATTGGGCGGGCATTGTTCTTCGCGCTGGCCTGGAAACCGATTTTCTACCTGGTGACAGAGTTCTCGCGGCTCAAATAGGACCATTAAGCTCACATATTGAGGTCCCTTCTCGGTCCCTAGTGAAGATTGCCGCCGATCTCTCCTTCACTGACGCATGTTCTGTTATCCCTCCTGTAGCGATTGCCTATCATGCATTGGTCAATGTGAGCAATGCTCGACCGGGAAATGCTATTCTAATTCAAGACGGATACAATGCTGTTGGTCAGGCTGCGATACAAATACTCCGGAGCCAAGGAATGTCAGACATATGGGCTACCGCGACCGACGGAGGATATGCGAAGCATAACAGGCTTCCCGAGGATCGCATCCTGCCAGAAACTTGGTTCAACACCCATTCCATGGCATCATACCAATGGAAACGGAAATTTGACATCATACTCACCCAGACTACCAGTATCGCGTCTTCGATGCTTGACCACGTGAAATGTAGTGGTCGCGTGGTTGCTTTGGACGCAAGAGCTACAGTAACCACTACCTCTCGCCTAGAGAAAGCTCTGCCGGTCGATTTTCGTTTGTCAAAGGTATCCATCGGTACAGAACCTCTGGAGGCTCTCCTCTATGCGACTGATGTTTCTTCAACCATGCTGCAAGATCTGAAGAACGAAGCCGAAGTTTGGCCGGCATCGGATCTTCCCAGTATAGTTTCTCGCCTACAAATATCCACTCAGCATACATCTACTGTCGTAGAGTTCCATCAAGACCGTAATGTAGACGTAGGTTTCAATTATATGCAATTTGACTTTAGAATTACTAAGTTTGAAATAGGTGCGACATTATGGTCATACTGAGCAAAATATCGCCTCCGACGCTACGTACGTGATCGCCGGGGGATTTGGAGGTTTGGGAAGAGCGGTTGCCCGCTGGCTTGTTGATCGTGGAGCTCGTTACTTGATATTGCTTTCACGATCCGGTCCACAGACCACTGAAGCTTCTGAGCTTTTGAGCGAATTTGCTGACAGGGGTGTTTGTGTTGAAGCGCCACGCTGCGACATTTCTGACAGAACTGGTCTCAAACATGCACTCAGTGGCTGCATCGACAGTATGCCACCAATAAAGGGCTGCGTACAATCAACGGTGATCATGACGGTAAAAATCCTGATTAGTCAACAGTGAAGAGTACAATTGCTGATGGGATGTCGATTTAGGCACGCATATTCCCCAAAATGTCGTTCCACGATTGGGAAACAACCGTGAAACCGAAAGTCGACGGATCGTGGAATCTTCATGCCGAACTTCCAAAGGGGCTCGATTTCTTCATTATGTTCTCCTCCATTATGGGCATTCTCGGAAGCGGCTCGCTTTCTGCTTATAATGCCGGAAACACGTACCAAGATGCTTTGGCTCAGTATAGGATTTCTCAAGGCGAACGAGCAATAGCGTTAAACCTGGGAGGTATTCCAGATGCGGGATACTTGACCGACCACACCGACCAACTCGAGATGTTTTATGTATCTGAGAAATTCACACCGGTATACGCCAAGGAGGTTTACGCCCTCCTCGACATTTTTTGCAATCCCGAGAACGCTGTAGCAGCGAGCCTTCCCAGCCCCCAAGTGGTAATAGGAATTCGACCCCCGGCACACTGGAGACACATAGAAGAGGTTCCTTTCACCATGCAGCAACCATTCTGGGGTCATATGCACCACGTGGCTCCACCAAGCAGTGTCAATGACGAGGGTAATGATGGGGTCGCGCCGGCGAAGCATGAGCGAGCCCATGACATCGCAGGAAGACTTGCCACCGCTGGATCACTGGTTGAGGCTGCAGAGATGGTTTGTGAAGCACTCAAACACCGTGTTTCGCTTCTTCTGGGAACTACTGCAGATCGCCTTGAGGAACAACAACCCATGGACTCTTTTGGTGTTGATTCTCTATCTGCATCCAGTATCCGTAACTGGATCTATAAGACTTACAATGTCGATGTGCCTGTTTTTGAGATCATAGGAGGTGGAACTCTTGGGAGTGTGAGTAGAGCTGTTGCCCTTAAAACACAGATCAAGTCATTAGCATAGTTGTCTGGCAGAAGAGATGTAGCAAATGTATTGTTCTCTAGTGGCTCTAAAGATTTCAATGCATGATATTAGCCTTGGCTGCTATATTTTCCCTCCTGCCACATCCTCCGTAACCCGGCAACCAAACCAACTCACCTCCCAGGCCGAAGCCGAAGCCATTCATAAAAACGACGGCAAAGCCGTGCAGTCCGTAGGCAACGGGGGCCGCCAGATTGGCCCAGGTCTTTATATCTTGAATTCATTCCAAGGCTGGGGCGACAATGACCCTAAGGGGGACGTTCGATGGGATTGCGTGGTGACGGTTGATGCCGACGAATGGGACAAATGGAATAAGGTCTACCTCCCCGAGCTTTTCACGTTCCCCGAGGACGCGGAGAAAAAAAAGGACACGTGCAAGCCACTTGAGCTGTGGAAAATGTTTCCAACAAGTAGTACGTGTTCAATTCCTTTTCTTCCTGTTGGATTTGCTGTTGATACTGACGCATCGGACACCGCAGGGAAGAACCGCCTACGCTTTATCGGGTACGTCTCTCCCGGCGCGACGATCGAGGACACGGTACTTTTCTCCAAGGTGAAGGACTATCTACACATGACCCAAGGATTGCTTCCCCCGGCCCTTATCGACACTGGTAAGGTGCATCTCGCGCAGTGTGCCGAGCGGGGGACTGAGGCCAACAAAAAGATTGGCAAAATGGGTGCCGCGGATTGGGGTTTCGTGGAATCCCTTCCAGGCTACGGAATGGGGGCATATAACTAGGAGAAGCGCTAGTTAGGAGGAATCAGTTGTTAGGGGGCGACAGGTGAGGGTACGTGGGGATCGAAAGGGAGGCTTCAGGGTAAACATGGGTGGTGAATCGAAAGGTAGACTTACTACGGTAGCCTAGTTCTTTGTACGCAGCTGGAATCCTCACCGAATTTAAGTCTTATGCCTGGAAATCAGAACGAACACGAATGGCACACGGTCAGCGGGTGATTCCTGGTCCAGGCACGATAGTTCCATACCCGTAACTACGCAGGCGTTCTGCATAGAACGCAGGTTGCTTTACATGACGAGGTGATCCATTTATGTGGTTGTCGGCCCGCTCGAGAGACAATTTCCAGGGGCTGGTTAATAATTCCATCTGACTAAGATATCGAGATTGCATAAAGTAGTTGTGAGGGTACTCACGGTTCCAAGGTTCAGCAGATATTGCCCCGACCACGTGCGCTTTAGCGCGATTAGGCCTAGCACACTTCGGCATCGTATATAGACCGCGCGATCGCCGACTTTGCCTATCAATTGATCACTCCGTATTCTTGCATTCCCAGCCCCGGAGGCAAATTTCAAAACATCAACTCCAGCAACTGCATTTTGCGTACGATAGGCACTACAATGGACGATGAAGCTAAGGAATTTCTGGCCAATGTGGAAGGCGGAATCGTGCCAGTGACATGTCACGATGATGTCTTGCGGATCGCATACATTTATATCGATAAGGAGCTGTGCTCCGGCCAGGGCGTATTCGATATTATAGAGAAGCTGCACGCACATGGCTGGTCTTTTGGTGAGGGCGAGCTCCGCTTCAATCGGTAAGCTACATATGAGAATCCCTAATACCACGTACCTAGCACTGCATGTGTGTGACTAAAATAAAACAGTACCTTGGATATATTTTATCTCGCCCAGATCGCAGCAGCCTACTACCGCTGGACATCCCAGCTAAATACGGACGACCTCCTCACCTTCTCAGACTTCGACGCCTTCTACACTGCGCACCATGCCCTCCTGCACCCCACAGCCTGGCGCTCCTACTACTCCACCACATTCCTTACCCAACCCACCACAGCACGCTTCTACCGCATGCCCGACCTCCAGGACCTCCCGGACTCGTCCTCCCCGCTGTGCCTGCCGCGCGATAATCCGGTATCCGAACACGTCCTAAAGCTCCCCCGCTGGGCTTATACTGTCGGGCGGACCCGCTTCAGGCAGCCGCTCCTTCCATTTGACACGATTACTGAAATAGCCCTCCGCACGCTTGACGCAGTCTTGACACGCCTACACGCGGCCTACCCTAACACACCACCCTTTTCGGAATCACATGCGCGCTTCTGGCTAGATTGGTATCATAAACCTCCCATCGCAGAATCGAAACCAGATCTGAATTCATCAGCTTCTTTCACACACTTTTGCTTTGAAGAATCAATGCCCACGAACACCAACACCCAGCTTGAGGGAGAGGAGAAGAAGATCCCTTCATCTCCAAGCCCTACATCTGACCTATCACCTCGCAAGGACAACCGCGAAGCATGGGGGCCCCATCACTTTGGGCTCAATGTCGCGTCGGGATTGTATGATATACACAGTTTGGAAGCACAATATCTCGCCCAGGTTTCTTCGGGTAATGTTGTCGAACCAGAACCTAGCAAGCCGGTGTTTTGGTGGGTTGGGATACCGGACGGAGGGACTGCATTTGACGCGTTGGAGAGGGGGTGGCAGGAAGAGATTGGGAGTGAAGAGGAGGTCGAGTTCCTAGCCGCTGTTGCGATGGAGGAGACAGCTGGACTAGGAGCCGGAGCAATCAAGATGGATGAGTTGGACTGTTCAATCCGGTCACATATCCTACTAGCGGTCATGCAGGCTGCGTTGGTAAAGAACATGCAAGAGAGGGAGCATTTCTTAAAGGAGCTGGAGAGGCGGATGGTGCAAAAGGGGAGGATTGGCGAGGAAAGAGCAGGGAGGTGGATTAGGGAGGCCTTGGGAATTATGGTGCCTTATGTACGCGTGTGGCAGGGCGAATGGCCTAATACAGAGGAGAGGGGGGAAATGCTGCGCCGGATCTGGGTGGAAAATCCGCTGCTCTTTGCACGCTGGAAGTTGTCGCCTGTTTTGAGGCAGTTCGCTTTTGACGACGCAAAACCTGACTGTCATGGCTGCTACGTAGCGTACTGTTAACTACTGCCAAGATCCCTTCACCCAGGCAGTAACTAACTGCTGGCATACCCTACTGGTAGATATAGTCGACCATAGTGTGGCACCTACTGTTAGCAGCGCTGCCTTTGAGCTGGGTCCCAGGGGAGAGTACGGGATGTGCCTCTACTAAAGTTTCTAGAAATAGGTAGTTTTAAACATTAGATCAAGGGATTATATATAATCTAAAAAATAAGCTAAGTAGTAAAAATTACAGGTCGCGTAAGTAGTTATATAAAGTTAATATTGTTATACGTACAGGTTAAGTTTGCATCGATAAATCCGATAGGATTGAACTTCGAACAGCGATTTCCATGGCATCATACCAATGGAAACGGAAATTTGACATCATCCAGGCTATTAGGTCCTTTCATCTCCACAGCTGAAATGCGAACAATCGAATTTCTCTATCAACTCGTCTTTCTGTCTCAGATTGTTTTTCAAAGTCTCACATCTTATGCTACCAATGGTCCCCGTGGGCTCTAGGCTCAACTTCTTCTCCAAGGTTGTTTTTAATAAAGACATCCTTTCGGTCTGCAAAAGAAACAGCCATTGTAGGAACGTCGTGTATATTAACATCCGGAATGCGACGACAAACTTCAAAGCGTAGATTATGGTGAAATACAGTGATAACTATGGCGAAGGCATCTATGCTTTTTCATGGTGAAATACAAACTAGTACTGCGCAAGAGATACACTGCATCTTGACTTAGGTACATTTCAATGCCGACTAAATTTGTCTTTCGATTTTTCCCCGGAAGATCTCGATGTAAATAGAGTATCGAACTCCCATCTGACAGCCAAAAGTAGTTGAGTGCTGATGGAGGATGCCTCAGCCTTGCGCACTCTTAAGGGGCCAATTTGTATTTGCTGCCTGCTACATCAGCCGCACATACCCCCCTGCATCTATCCCGCTGAGCCACCCTCGACGCATTACCCCGCCGTACAAATTGCCAGCTTCTGCTTTCACACTTAGCCTCATACAATTCACACACTGCCATTTTTACTACGCAACCTTAATACAGAATTATGCGTCTTCTGGAATACAACAAGGCGGGTGAGCTGGTTCTAACCAGCTTCCCAGACCGAGGAAAAGTCCCACCGTATGCGATATTGTCCCACACCTGGAGTGATAGTGAAGAAGTTACTTTTAAGGAGCTGGTGAATGGCACTGGGAAGGGCAAAGAAGGCTATAACAAGATTGTTCTTTGTGGACAACAAGCCCTACGCGATAAATTACAATACTTTTGGGTCGATACGTGCTGCATCGATAAATCCGATAAGATTGAACTTCGAACAGCGATCAACTCGATGTTTCGCTGGTATCAGAAGGCAGCGAAGTGCTATGTCTATCTACCAGACGTTTCGTCACTCAACCAGAAAGCAGAAAGCAGATCCTCCGAAGCAGATTGGGAGTCAACCTTTCGGAAAAGTAGATGGTTTACTCGGGGATGGACGCTCCAAGAGCTTCTTGCTCCATCTTCAGTGCAGTTCTTTTCCCGAGATTGGAGAAGACTGGGTGATAAAACCTCCCTGAAATCTCAAATTCATGGAATAACCGGAATTCCCGAGTCAGTGCTAGAAGGCGCGTCCATATTTCAATTCACCGTGAACGAGCGACTACTGTGGAAGGAAGGCCGGCAGACCAGTGTTGAAGAAGATGAAGCATACGCACTGATTGGTATACTTGGTGTCAACGTAACTCCGATATATGGCGAAGGAAAACAGGAAGCATTTCGAAGGGTGCTCGATGAGACACGCGCATCAGAGAATTGTATTCGAGACCTGCATTCGACTGACCCTCGCGACGACAAAAGACGCATTCAAGATACCAAAGGAGGATTGCTCGAAGGTTCTTATCGTTGGGTTTTGGAGAATTCCGAGTTCCAGAAATGGCGTAACAGCGATGAAGAGCGATTCTTGTGGGTGAAAGGGGACTCTGGCAAAGGCAAAACGATGCTGCTTTGTGGCATA
This sequence comes from Periconia macrospinosa, assembly GCA_003073855.1. Lineage (NCBI taxonomy): Eukaryota > Fungi > Ascomycota > Dothideomycetes > Pleosporales > Periconiaceae > Periconia > Periconia macrospinosa. The sequence continues at coordinate 67,288 of KZ805356.1, forward strand.
ATTGACGAGCTGACGAGATCGTTAGCTAGCACTGAACTTCTAGCGTATTTTTTCTGCCAGGCGACAGACTCTCGCATTAACAACGCTGTATCAATACTGCGAGGCTTGCTGTATGTGCTGGTTGACCGTAAACCATCGCTCGTTGCCCACATTCGCAAAAAGTATGACCGTGCAGGAAGTGATTTTTTCGAAAATTCAAATGCTTGGTTGACTCTTTCTGAAATCTTCTCGGACGTAATGGACGATCCAAGTCTGGACAACACCTATTTAATCATCGACGCTCTCGACGAATGTGTACAATCAGACTTGTCGAAGCTGCTAGACCTAATCGTCCGGAAATCAGCCACTGCTTCCACCGTTAAAGTTATCGTTTCAAGCCGAAACGTGCCTGAGGTTGAGGAGAAACTTGAGGAAGCAGAATCAAAGACAAATTTAAGCCTTGAACTCAATTCCGAGTCTGTATCTACGGCTGTCCAGGTGTTTATCAACCACAGAGTGAATAAACTGGCAGAAGAAAAGAAATATGACAAGAAGATACAGAAGGCGGTCCTTGACCATCTGTCTTCCAACGCCCAAGACACATTTCTGTGGGTAGCGTTAGCATGCCAACATCTAGCGGGTGTCTCAAAATGGAATGTTATCAGAAAGCTCAATCGATTTCCTCCTGGTCTTGACTCGCTATACGAACGAATGATGCAACAAATCAGTGAATCGGATGATGCTGATCGATGTAAGGAGATATTAGCTCTTGCTACGTCGTTCTACCGCCCAGTCACAATAGATGAACTGGGAGTGCTGGCCGAGCAGTTGGAAGATATCGAAGACGACCCAGAATCTATACGACATATCCTTGGCCACTGTGGATCATTCTTGATCCTGAGAGAGGATACTATCTTCTTTGTGCATCAATCAGCGCAGGAATTTCTGTCAAAACAAGTGTCAGAAGGTGTTTTGCCGCTGGGGAAAGAGGGTATTCATTGGAACATCTGTTCCAACTCATTGCAAGCGATGTCCAAAACGCTACGTCGAGATATGTATAGCTTGCGGAAACCAGGCTACCTCGCAGAAGAAATTAAATGTCCAGATCCCGATCCATTGGCGGCGATACGCTACCCCTGCATTTATTGGGTGGATCATCTCTGTGCATCAAAAAATACGGCAAGCATTCAAGATGGAGGCATCGTTGAAGTTTTCCTGAAGACTAAGTTCCTTTATCTACTGGAAGCCCTCAGCATTTTTCGAAGCATGCCGGAGGGTGGGATCTCAATGACTAAATTGAGAAATTTCGTTTCGGTTAGTAAAGTGTCATTCAAAGGCTTTGGCGAAAATGGCAGCTGACAGATTCAAGGATGGGGAAGAAAACATTTCGTTGAATGAACTTGTTTATGACGCTTATCGATTCATCTTGAGTCACAAAACAGCGATAGAGCAGGCCCCTCTGCAGGCATATTCATCTGCACTTCTGTTTAGTCCAACTCGCAGCTTAATTCGAAGACTATTTCAGAAAGAAGAGTCGAAATGGGTTGAAACACAGCCTGCTATAACAGCTGACTGGTCTGCTTGTTTGCAAACGATTGAAGTAGAGAATTTCACGGGGATTGTAGCTTTCTCTTCTGATTTAACCCGGCTAGTGGCAGCAACGATCAAGCACGTCACACTCTGGGACTTACGCAGCGGCGAGTGCCTTAAAAGACTTCATCTGGACCCTCAGCGTAAAACAAGCTCTATGCATGATCAGGCAGTTTTGTCATCAGATTCGAATTGGCTAGCAACTACAGAAAATTATACGATAAAACTTTGGAAGATTGGTAGTTGTTGGGATTCAAACAATAAACCCGACGTGAGGGTACTTGAGGGACACACCCGAGACATTCAATCAATAGCCTTTTCTCACGATTCAGGCCGACTAGTTTCGGCATCACGAGATCACAATGTCAGAATTTGGAATACGAATAGTGGGGAGTGTCTCGTCACAATGACAGATTCTCTTCATTGGGCAGACTTAAGAACTCTTTCCCCCGATTCATCCCTGCTAGCAGTCAAATTCCACGGAAATATCCGGGTTTGCGATACGAAGAGTGGGAAATGGATTTGGAAAAAAGACGATCTTGGTTCTTGGGTGTCTTCGATGGCTTTTTCCCATGATTCGAATCGATTACAAGTAGCTGTCGGCGGCCCAAACGAGGTAAGATCTTTCCAAGCAAACAACGGCAACGAGATTGGAGCCTTTAAATATCCCCCAACCCAAGAGCGGACGTTGTTTTCTCATGATTCAAAAATATTCGCGTCAGTATCAGCAGACGCCAGAATAACACTCCTGGATGCGAGCAGCGGCAGGCTTATACAAGAATTACGGGAACGTATCCGCCCACGCCAATTAGCCTTCTCTCAAGATTCAAAACTACTAGCATCGGTGACAGCGACAGGGAATTGGGCTGTGAATGTCTGGGATACGACTATTATCAAGAGCCCGGCAACACATGATGAGAGTCATTACAATTATATCTCTTCGCTCCATTTCTCACCCGACTTATCCCAACTCGCATCAGTTTCCCCTGATTCATTTAAGCTTTGGGATACGAGAACTATGATGCGTCTCAGACATCTCGAATCTGCGAGCGCATCTTTTTCGGGGAATCTAGTTTTCTCTTATGATTCCGTGCAGCTTGCCACCGTCTCAGATGATACGAGAATCGAATTATGGAATACGAGAAGCGGCAAACATCTGCAAACGTTGACGGGCCATGATAGTATCATCAACTCCATAGCCTTTACATATGACTCGGCCCGTTTAGCGTCAATGGATCATCATGGGACAATCAAAATCTGGGATACGGGTAGTGGCGAATGCCTTCGAATTTTCCACGGGGACGGCCATGGAGCAGATGCATATTCGAACTCATTAGCTTTTTCTCAGCAATCTGATCGGCTGGCTTCTGCATGTGGACCTGGTTCAAGGATCAAGGTCTTGAACACAATCAACGGTGAATGTCTTTTCGTACATGTACTGAAAGACCCATATGGCGCCGATGATCAGATCTGGTCAATTGTCTTTTCCAACGATTACAACTCAGCACAGCTGGCATCATCGACAACATGTAAAACAGTGATAGTTTGGAATGCGAATGACGGCACCTGCTTACATACCGTTTCCCTGGGTAGCAGTTACATATTCAACTCCTTTGACGCAAGTACTTCACTTCTCGGCACCAACTCTGGTGTCTTCAAAATGCCTCCCATCGGAACCCACAACACAGATCCCGGCAAGGCAGGCTTGGAGCTTCTCCAATTCAAAGGGGTAAACATCGGCGTCCATAGACATAGACTTATTCGTTGGGATGATGATTGGATAAAGTACGATTCAGAAAATGTAGTATGGCTGCCCCCGGATTTTCGCGGGGGATATACGACGATGGTATCGCAAAATTACATCGCGATGAATGATGGCGTTGGAAGAATATGGATATTCAAGGTGCAAGACCCATTCCAAGAGATATCAGAATCGTGAGTGAAGGGAGGGATCCATGATCTGTGGGAGGACAATATCAGCAGCTGTCGTTCTGGTTATAAAAAATAAACAGCCGCCTAAAACTTTCCACTCTTTTCATCAACACGCCTGTCAAACCACGTATTTCACTACCAAATTCCTTCATACATTTATAAATCCACTCTGAGACCTCCAGAACCCTCTCAAAGAGGAAGGAGCAAAAAAAAAAAAAAAAAAAAAAAAATGGTTTGAATGAGTCTTGTGCAGGCACGTGCGTTGTATCAAAAGTGCACATAAACTCGTTTTCGATACTG
>KZ805356.1:71098-190508 GCA_003073855.1 Periconia macrospinosa
AAAAAAAAAAAAAAAAAAAAAAAAAACTTGGCCAGAAGCTTGCTCCATCAACCTGCATCACTGCACCAGCCTCCCCAAATCGAGTCCCCAATCGGAATTTCCAAATCAACCTTAAATGCTTCCCCTTTCTTCTACTCTCAATACTTACTACTCTCTGTCAAAAGTATCAAGCAGTAGGGGGTACCCATGCCAGACAATGCCGTGGAAATCGCAGGATTTAATTAAATACTATACCTAGTTTTTACCATCTCAGGGTTAACCCTACTGCTTGATATTTACAGCAGAGAGTAGTACCTGAACTCTGCAACCTACAACCACAACTTTCACACTTCCCGCCCCTTCATCCCTTCCCCACTCGCCCACCAACTCCAAACCCCCTCCCCCCTTCTTCCCAGAACCAGCAACCCAACCCAACTCTACCCCCCACTCCCTAACCAAACCAAAACCAATAACACAATAACACCAAAAACCAATCTCAAGTAACAAAGACAGACAAAGTACCAAGACCAAGCCAAGACCCCACGCCGAACCAGATACATTATAGTACTTTATTTTATTAGAACCTACCTTTTACCCTTACTGTTACTGCTGCTACCACTACTGTCAATCGTAATAACGCACTAGCGTAGCGTAAGAATTATTAAGACCACCGTGGACCTACGGACGTATATACAATATTCGTGTATGCGTAGTATGATAGCAATGAGGGTTGAATAAGGAAGGAGGAGAATAGGGAGGAGAAGTAGGAAGTAGGATGAGCCAAGAATTTTATTTTTTCTTTCTCAGGAGGAAAAGGGTGGGGGGAAAAAAGGAGGGAAAAATGGGGAAAATGTAGAGGTGGTTAGGGAAAGGGAATGAAGGGATAGGAGTAGGCAAAAAAGAGGGGTTGGTAATTTTAGGGTTATTTTACTGCTTATTCTTTTGGATTTTGATAGTGTTGGTGTTGAGGATGATGTTGGTACAATATAGGGGTACAAAAGATTGAAAGGCACGTATATCTACAAGTATCGGGGATTTTTTAAAAAACAAGGTAGAAAGAGAGAGGAAGAGGACGAGGTTCTACATCTTCTTTTCACCACTACCACTGGCTAAAGGCCACTGATCCAGCGACTCCTCACCTCCACTCTTATTCTCCGGATCCTGCTCATATGCATCACCACCCAACAAGCCCTCAAGATGATAATCCTCAAAACCACGATTCCGCGGAACCCACGGATGCCACGACATACCCAGACGCTTCGAATTCTTAATCTCATCAGGATCATCAAACAACTTCTCACCCCAAATCTCATTAACACGCCGCACATACGTGGAATACCAGATGGTATTGTGGGCGCGCATGCGGTTGTTGGCGGCGATGCGGGAGCGGCCGCGGCCGAAGAGGATGATGAAAACGGCTTGGAGGGTTTTTGCGACGGTGTGGTGGTGCACTTTGACGCCCATGTCGCGGAGCTCGACGACGGTGCGGAGCCCGATGCTCCAGTCGAGCCGGCTGATGACGCCCCTGCGCATCAAGCGGCCGCGCCATTGTTTCTTTGCGGCGGTGCCGGAGAACATATTTTGCTCGAGGGGGGATTCCGGGAGGAGCCCCGCGCGGAATCCCCAGACGATGAGGGCTTGTTGGAGAGAGGCCGGGAAGAGGGTGGCGAGGGGGGAGAGGAGGGACTTTTCGAGTGGTGGGGAGAATCGGCGTGTAGGGTCTTTTTTGACGAGTTCGAGGGCAGATTCGAGATAGCGGGATCGGGGGATGTCGTGATTTCCGGTTTCTCGAGGTCGGTAATAGTTGTGGAGTAGGTATAAGAGTCGGCGGAGCTCGCGTAGCCTGCCCATCATGCCGTACCGCCTGATGAGCTCTCGCCACATGAGTGGGCTTACTATTGCCATGTCGGCTTGCGCGATGAAGAAAAGGACTCGTGTGACGAAACGGAGATCATCAAAAGGAGGACCGTCGGTCTTTCTGATGGGTCTACGCGTACGTTTTCGAGGACGCATCATCTCTTTAATCATCACCATGGTGTATGGCTGTACCTTGATCTCGTTCTGACGCATACTCTCTAGTGTATGCATGATCTGATTTGTCTCATATGCAGTGACTTGAGCTCGAAGTAGTAGATTCCAAGACTCTGTGGTCATATCGTTGTGGAAGACAGTCATGATGGCTAGGGTGCGATGCAGTTGGTCCGAGTCCTCACGCTCTAGATAGTAGGCGAGGAGCTCCTTTTGGATATCCATGTTGTCATAGACGTCGACGTGTTGGTCGCTTTGCAGCATGCTTTCCACCAGCTTCCAGCGCCCTTCCATCGCAAACTTCTCGAGCGCCAGAGAGAAGACTTTGCCTTCCAAAGCGATACCCGAAGCTTTCAGCACTTCAAACGCATGTTTGATTTCCTCGTTGGATACTGCTGCAGTTGCCATCGCTCGGACGCCCAGTGGTCCAATCTCGTTGACGCCGACCATGGCGAGACCTTTGATAACCGATTCGACCGAAAATGTTGCCGTGGCGAAAAGCTTTGCGCACAGCGAATCATCAAAACGAACGGAAGCTGTATCACGGCCCTGCAGCCGCCGCAGCATGTCGCTGTTATACTTGAAGCCGCGATTTTTGACGCTATTCTTAGCGTACAGGTGAACAAGTTGCGCTTCAGGATCGGTGATGTGTGAGACACGACTGGCTGTGAGTTTCTGTATCAGGGGTTCTGCAGCTACGTGTGGGGAAGGATGGTCTCCTCGACGAGTGCATAGGGCGTGCCATTGTCGAACCATCCTGACATTGCCTAGCGCGCACAGGAAAGGAATGATTTCGTCGTATACGTCTCTCTCGTTGCTAGTTCGGTATATGTCCATCAAAGCACTAAAAGTCTTGGAGGTGAAGCGCTGCCTGCCATTGCGAATGAGGCTCCGTAGAGGCAGTTTGCGGAGTTGTAGATGAAAGACGAGTTGGTGGTGATAGTGCGGTATTAGGTCGATATAGCGATCTTGTGGCAACCACCAGCTCATGCAGAGCTCGTACAGGCGCGGATGAAGCTGACCGGTTTTCTTGCGCACCTCGGCGGCGTGGAGGATGACGGGGAGAACGAGTTCAGGCACTTTGAAAAATGTGGCCCACAGATATTCAGCGTCGGGTGTATCGCTGGTGGGAAGATCAAAAACTCCAGTACGAGCAGCCCAGACAGTCCGTATACCATCCCATCTGTCTATCCTTGCCTTCTCTTGCAAGCATTGTGCCCATGTCCGAGCATCGTCTGGTTTCTGGCCATTCGGAAGCCGCACATCCAACGCGTCGAGTGTTGGGGGTTGTTGATCGAATTTCTTCCAATTGATTAGCGGCGTGCCTTTTCGTCTGGGTATTTGGTAGGCGCGGCGAGGGAGCGAGCGGCAACCGCAACATTTGCTGGAGGTGGTGCCCAGGTAGGCGGTTGGGGGCTCTGGGGTATTGATGACGGCACGGAGGAATCTCAACGCAGACGGGCTGGCGAGAAGCCTGTCCAATGCCGGTGGCATCAACAATCAGTCAAAAAGCAGATGTGGTTCCAGGCATGAGCCATAACAGACGCAATGGCAAGGGCGCATACATACGCGTAACAGCTTTTGAGATGAAAAAGTAGGTTGGATTGATAGAGGATGCTGACTAAGGCACATGCCAAGACATTGTTGCTCGCATCATTCGATGCAGCTTCCAGCCCTTCACTCCGACCAACACACCCACGAAACCACCAATTGCCCCCACATACCGCGTTCTACAACTCTCCACTCTTCAAAATGGCCGGGTACGTCTGCGATGCAGCTTCGCGAGCTCTCTGGGATGCCAACGAGCGCCGGCAGCCCCCCTCGGTCTCTCTCCGCCGTCCGAAATTGAACTGACAATCGGCAGCTGGGTATACCGCGAGAACAGGGTTCCCTTTTACCAGAGGGAATTCCAGAAGCACGACGGACAGCGACTCTGGGTAAAGGTGCGTGTGGGGAGGTGTTGAACAATCGCTGGTGGCGGTGGCATGATGCGCGGGAGACGACACCAGTCAATGGCACATTTTGCTTGTCACAAGATGGGATCGCTAACGTTCGATATTCTCACAGGGCCGCGGCAAGTGGATGATCCCCGCCTACAAAGCTGTTCTCTTCACCAGCGTCGGCTGCAGCATGTACATGATGTGCCGTCTGGTCTTGGTACGTCACCCTTTGTCCGAGTCGAACGACCGGCAAGTCACGTGTACCACAGCACTAACTTGATGTAGGGGCACAAGACGTGGTTTGGAAAGAACTAAGTTGCGAAGCACATCAGCTATGAGCGATCTGGGGTAGCATGGGAGAGAATTGGGTGGACCTCATTGTACAAACAGCCAACAGAGAGCCTGCATACCGCGAAATGATTCCATTTGTTCCCTCTTGTTAACCGATGCCTTGCCGTTGCGCCTTATCCTACCTTCGTTTCTATGACCGATGACGTGCTGCTCGTACAATGTATTTGATTGAATTTTTCGTCCCCGTTCACACAATACATACCTAGGGATTTCTATTCTGTCGAAGATGACTATCGGTACATCCCGAGGTCGTCTTTGGATGTAGCGCCTCGATTGGGACTAGCATGCATCTATCCCAAAAACGTCAGTGAGCCGAGTATCGCATCGCATTGATCCGTGCCGTCCAACCTCGTCCGTTTCTGCAACTCCTGCGCATACTCACGACCCATCAATTGAGCTAACTCACGCCATGGCCGACTTCGTCAAGGGCCTCTTCGGCGGTCAGCAGGTTGCGAAGCCTTCATCGGGCGGCGACGATGGTATGTGACAGGCTCCCCCACCCCCCACACCTTTTCTTTTGCATCGATCCAGCAACCGGGGTTATGGGTGGCATCATCGTGCAGCCGTCTTTTAAAACCACCTGCGATTCACGGTGTTTTCGAGAACCACCACGTGCAACAGCATCAATGACTAACTCATCGTGGTAGACTTCGCCGACTATGCGGGCGCCCCCGAACCCACTCCTGCTGCTATCTCCCCCGTCACCTCAGGAGCTTCCGCAGCGTCGCCTACTTCGACGGTCGGCCAAGTGCCCTTCACCAAATGGTACGCTGTTTGGGAGCGCACCGGCATCGACGACTTCAAGCTCGAGCTCTATGTTCTCCCGTTCATCGTCGTACTCGTCATCGTCCACCTTTATGGCACTCGTAAGAACCGCAGCAAGGCGAAACATTGGATGAAGGCACACGCACCCCTGATACAACAGGAGTTTGCTCAAGTTGGCTATAAACGTCCCAAGGGCTCCGAAAGTGATGCGGCTGCCCAGGATCCAAGCACTCTGCTTCGTGAGACCAAGGTCGATGAGTTCACCACGTACGCAACTGGCCGTCAGAATGTCGCTTTCGTTGATTTCAAGCTGTCACTCGCCAAACGCCACAACCCCATCATGCGGGTTGGTGAAATGATTCTTCCCCTCTTTCTCGATAGCTTTCCGACTCCTGGTGAGCGCCTTGAGGCTACGGCCTACGCCTTCGACGGCCGCGAATCTAGCATCTCCCCTTATTACGGCAAGGGTGAAGAGAAGAAGAGTGTTCCCAACAGCACTTTCGACGGCTTTGTCTTCGCCGTCGTGCATAAGGACCTCATGAAGCGCCTTCGCGACGAGCGCTACGATCTCTCCTTGACCGCAACCAAGGATCACGCTAAATTGCCCGTCTGGACTACGACCATGAGCGAGAGCGCCGCCGTTACCGATGCGCTTCTGACCCCGGAGCTGATCAAGGCGATTCATGACGCCGGCGACAAGTTTGAGGCATTAGTCGTTACTGACCAACCCATCGATCAGCCAAAGAAGTGAGTTTAACCAATACCATACTTCGCATCATCGTGCTAACACACCCTTCAGGCTCGACGATACTGTCCCTCGCAAGCGCATCAACCTGTCTCTCAAGCTCGAGTCGACCTCTAGCTCTTATGAAAACACCCTTCCCATCTTCCAACAATTCCTGCGCCTCCCCGATGTCCTCGTTTCCACGGCTCACTTCCGCCCCGAAGCCCTGCGCCGCATCAAGGCCACACGTGATGAGCAGATCGCCAAGATCCGCAAGCTCGATGAGGACGAGAAGGCCGAGGAGCGCAAGCTCGCGGGTGACAAGCTCAAGAAGGAGAAGCGCGATGCCATGTTGAGCCGCATGAGCGCCGACGAGCAGCGGAAATACCTTGATAAGGAAAGGGAGCGCGACAGCAAGAAGAAGCAGAAGAAGCAGACTGTCAAGGGTTGAGCATTCTTTGGGTCGATGCCATGCTCTAAAAGTCCTTATTGGCATGTCAAAATTTATTTTGGAATTCTGGTCGGAAAGTTCTATATATCCTTTGGGATCTTTTGCTTCTTTGGCTCTCATAGCGTGCTTATGAATTGTAGCAAAAGGTAAAATAGTTGGAAGAAAGAGACAAAATTCATCAAATATAATATCTGTGCACTTATGATTCTAGGCTTCATGTTTCGTTTCCCTCTTGATTTCAATAAAGCTTTTTAATCCTCTTGCTCTCTCCACCCCTCTCTACTCTCTCTCCTCCAATCACACCGTATTTACAGGCTTGATAAAAATCTCAATACACGAGCGTTACTAGGATAAGCACGTGCTGGATGCCTAACTACATATGATACATAATTGTCGCATGCAAACATCCATCGATTGACTACATAATCAAATATGGTGGAGTGACTCTCTTCAAAAACACAGCCCTCTCAACACATGACCCAGATAAAACAATCCACTGTTGGTTTAATCTCGACCCCAGAACCGCTTACCTACGACTTTCTCTCCCCCATAAGACCCTTCTTCCATCCAACCCCCACCAAACAATGGGCGCACTCGAATTCCTCTGCCACCGCCGTTTCCACCAAACCTACACTCTCCCCCCTAATCCAGCCAAAGGAAGAACAGCTCCGCACCGCTTCAGCTACGCTGACTACGGCGATGCCAGCAGCAACAGCGTTGTCCTTCTCTGCGGCGCCTTATTCGGCACGCGCTTAAGCTATACCATCCTAGATAAGCTAGCCAAAAATAACAACGTGCGGATTATCCATCCCGACCGTCCTGGCGTCGGTGGTAGTGAGGCTGTTAAGCTGGAGGAACGGATCGGGATATGGCTTGGTAATTATTCTCCCATCTTTCCCGCGGCTACCTTTCCATTGTACAAAAAGCAGTTCGAATCCCTAATTCACAACTAACACGCCGTGACAGAACTAATCCCAAAGCTCCTCGCGCACCTCAACATCCAACATGTATCGCTGGCAAGCCACAGCGGAGGCGACATCTACCTCCTCAACACCATTCTCTCCTACCCTTCCCTCCTGCACCCAACTCACCCCTACATCTGCTTCTTCGCACCCTGGGTGCACCACTCGCACACCAAAGTCACAAAACTCCAAGCCCTAGAGTACCTCCCAGAGTCGCTAATCGGCAACCTCTCCCCCTTCGCGACCTTTGTGAACGCAAAAATCCTCCCCGTCTCCGCTGCCAGCGGAACCATCTTCCAAGGCGTGAAAGGTTTCCTGTCGAACCCGAGTGCTCCGTCGACTACTACACCCACCGCCATCACCGCTGCCGCGATGTCACGTGCATCTGGCGAAGAACTTACCCTCGATCTGGATCTCGACGACAACGATGTAGTCACCGAGCTCCGCAACCACATCACCACCTTCGTCTTCGCGGAATCCACGACCGGCGTGTCGCTAGACGCTCAACTGCTCCTCAAAAGACCGCACTCGACTGTTTGGTGCGCGCCGGAGCTCGAGTGGGGTGATATCGATGACGTTCCGCCTCTCCTCTCGCAAATTATCCATGATGAGGAGGGAAGGAGTGGGGAAAGGGGGAGGAAGTGGGTTATTGATGCTTTTCACGCCGAGAGCGATCATATGGTTGGGGATAAGGGGAGGGTGTGGTTTGATAAGTGTTGGGTGGGGGAAGGGTACGAGTATCGGAGTCAGGTTGTTAAAGGTGGGGATCATGATTTTTTGATGGATCCGGTGTTTGGGGCTACGAGTGTTTGGTTGGAGAGGGTGAGGGAGGCGTTTGAGGCTGGTGGTTGATTGGTACGACAATTCTGTGAAGGATAAATGTTACGATTTATGTAGAAAGACTGACGTTTGATATCATGATGATTGTTTGTATATATTTAAAATGCGAGTGATGGAGTATTTAGGTAATTTGTTTCACTGTAGGCAATAATTATACCTCAATCACATCCCAGAAAGAAAACCCGTCCCAAAAAAAGTCCCAATTCCCATCTTCCAATAACACTCACACATCAATCGCCATACCAATCCCAGGCATGCTCAACTCTCCACGCGACATCCCCATACGACCCACCAACGCCCCATCTCTCATCGCATGACAGCAGCCCGTATCGATTTATACGAGGTTCAACGTGATAAACCTCGTATGCTGCACGACCCCGCCCAATGAACCGTATCCCAGGATATTAAAAACCCCCCCAACCGCGAAACTTTTCAGCTGCTTTTCTCCCGAGATGCTGCCTTCGGGAATCTAGAAAAGATGGGAATTGTTTCTCTTGCCACTGAATGAATGTACGTGAACCCCGATGATGACGGCAGTTTGTTTTTGAGCTGTTGACGACTAGATGTGTCATTATTTTTCTGTTTCTTTGATAGTTACGCTGATCTTCTTTTGAATAGCGGAATTTGAAACTGTGTTTCCTGGGATTGAAGTGCAGTACTGTACCGTGCTTTATCCCGCGCGCGCGGGGGGAACGTGTGGGCGGGCGCGCTTTCATCCAAGCAAGATGCAGATGATGATACCCATCGAAGGACTCATCGTACGTGCCCGTGCCCTTCCTACCTCACTCCCCCCCCCCAAAAAAAACACCACATACCCTAACAAAAAAAAAGTCCGCCGCCTGGATCTTCACCACCATCGCCATCCTCCTAACCCTCGGACGTTTCTACCTACACCGACAAAACACCAAACGCTGGCGATGGGACGACTACCTCAACAGCCTCGCCCTCCTCTCCCTCATCGGCTTCACAACCACCTACCACCTCTTCGCGCCCATCGTAAATTCCGCACAGCTCTACCTCCAAAACCGAGGCGGGAAATTACCAACCGATCAAGTCGTGCGCGTCGCACTCAAAATCAACGCCGCCAACAACGTCTTCTTCTTCTGCACGATTTACCTTGTCAAAGCGAGTTTCCTCGCGTTGTACTGGCAGATTTTCGAGGTGTCGAGGAGGTTTAGGTGCGTGTGGTGCGGTGTTACGACGTACACGGTTGTCAGTTTTCTGGCGAGTTTTTTGTCGTTGTTTTGGCAGTGTGGGAGGCCGGAGCATTTTCTGGATGGACGTAAGAAGTCCCCAAATATCAAGTTTTCGAATAAGAAGAAGTAAAGTTCCGTTGCTGATGATTAGGTGTTAGCATGGTGTAACCAAGGCGGCACACTTTTAGAAAGGAAGCTCCTCTGGATGTGGTGCGCGCTGCACGTTTTTGGGGATTTTCTCCTCATGACCATCCCGCTCGTCATGCTTAGTAGGATGATGATGCCGACGTCGCAGAAGATCGGCGTGGCTGTCGTTTTCTGTCTCGTGCTCGTCACCATCGCGTTGGATGTGCTGCGTACTGTCTTCATGGTAGCGCAGAAGCCGGAGAGGGAGAATTGGAAGGAGCTTTGGACGTTGCTGGAGCCGCCTATTTCGGTGGCGATTTGTGCGTTGCCGTGTTATGGGAGTTTGTTGGTGAGGACAACGAAGAAGGGAAGGTTGTGGGAGTTTGTAGAGGGGATGTCGGTGTCGTTTGGTTTGTCGGTGGATAAATCGTTGGGGTCGTTGAAGCGGTCGGTGGATGCGGTGTGAGTCTTCATCGGGGAGTGGTGTGGCATAGGTGGGTTTTCCGACGGCAGGTTATAATGAGTGTTATGACTTCTTTCTTTACATATTCTTGTCTCAATGTATCGTGTATGACTACCAAAGCTCGTTAGAAAATTTAAATAGCCATCTACCGATGCTATCCTATCCCACAGGGTGTCTGACTCAGGTTGTCAAAGGTAAGGCTTGTAAATTTATTAATAAATCTAGTGGTTAAGGTTACAGAGGTTTCGTTAGAAGGGTAATGGAGGGTAGTAGTAGTTAATAAGGAATTTAGTACCATGATCCTGTCAAGAGTTAGTGTTTCTTGGAAAAGGTAGAGTTTTGTTATATTCATAAAGACTTGCATACTTCTATAATCTAAGTCCTACAATATATTATATATCTCCACACCGCACGTAAATTGTATTAAGAACTAAGGGATTTATTATGAAATTAAATATCTAACCACGCTGTTGACCACATTCACGCCAGCAGTAGACTAAAACAAAACAAAAAATATACTTTGCCTATTCACAAAGACAAGTTACATGCCAACGACGTGCGCAGTTTTCTTGGACGAAAACACAGCGCTTCAAATGTTCAACAGTAAAAGGCACATCTATACATTAAGGATATCTTGACAATGTGTAGGAAGCTGAGAGCCAGTGGTACGGCTTGTTAAATGCACACGTGGGAGACACACTACATGTATTATGTTAACCCTATCTGACAAGGACGATCATCCCCGCATATTTCTACAACTGAAGGAGCTGGAACCTTAAAAATGTTGGGATTCCAGAGCTTATTCGTACCATGGATCAATGTGGGGTTGCCTTTCCATTGTCTATCGTCCACCTTCAGTAATTGGACCCACATAAAAATCACGCTTTTGAATTACAACTTTTGGAGATAGCTAATGAAACCCATTGCTTTTGCCGTTCATCTTCTTCGCTTCTACAACCCCTTTCATGCCGGCCGTTTCTCTGACAACTCTATCCATTGCTCGCACGAAATATTCCAGATTCTCCAAGTTCAAGCCCGCCATTGAGATCCTTCCATTGAGAGGCATATAAATATGCGCCCTCTGCATAAGCAAGCATTGTTCCTCTGTTAGCCCTGTAAAGCTGAACATACCAATTTGATCTGTAATATGCTGCCACGAGCCTGGTGTACCCAACTGCTCCAGCCTAATTCTGAGTTGTTGCCGCATGTGTAAAATGCGGCCTGACATGACACGTAAGTCCTCAGCCCACTCATCAAATAGCTCGGGCGTGTTGAGTATGAGCGAGACCACGCGCGCACCGTACACGGGAGGATTAGAAATGCATGCTCTTTGTAAAAGAGCAAGTTGGCTGCCTACCCGTGTGAGCGTATCTTGTACATCCGCGTCTAGTGCTGGAGAAGTGATGAAGTGGAAACAGCCGACGCGTTGACCGTAGATGCCACAGTTCTTGGCGAAAGACTGCGCGATGCACATTTCGAAGCCGTACGAAGCAAACAGTCGAATCGCCGCGGCATCGCGATCTAGACTGCCCGAGGCGAAGCCCTGGTAAGCGCTATCGAAGAAGGCAAAGTGGTGTCGTTCGGCCATAACAGAGGCAAGCTGCTTCCATTGGGCTGGGCTTGGGTCTATACCCGTAGGATTATGCGCGCAGGCGTGGAGGAGAATGACACTTTTGGGGGGTGCCGAGGCAATGTCGGCAAGCATGCCGGCGAAGTCGAGAGATCTGTTGGCTGCATCGAAGTAGCGGTATGTGGCGATGGGAAGGTGAGCTAGGCCTAGAATCTGCGGATGATTGGACCAGGTCGGTGAGGAGACGTAGATCGTGGGAGGTTTGTCGATTCCGTTGGGGCGATAGAATTTGGAGAGAAATAGGGCGCCAAGGTGGAGGGCTCCAGTACCAGAGACCGTTTGTAAGGACGTGACCTTGAAAGATATCAGCATGTATTTCAATAAGACCGCGGAGGATATGTGGCAAAGCCCAAACAAGTTTGTGGATTCCATTCAAAGTTTCCGCAGGCAAAAAAAAAGATACTTTCAAGACTTTTGTACAAATATTGTAGTTCGTTGTATATGATTCATGAATGAGCTTCCAACCTAACGGCCGGCGTTACTTACACGTCGCTCTTTGATCGCTCCGCTTTCAGCTCCTAGGCAGACCTTTCGAGCAGCATCCGTGAATTCTACTAATCCGGTAATCGGAAGATATTCGTGGGTGTATTCAGGATCTAAAGCAACGAGGGCTGCTGCCTGTTTCAATGGCCACTTAGTACGACATTGGAAATATAGGAATAGAAAATTTGGGTACCTTTTTCACCACAGGTAGCACCCAGACTTTTCCTTTGCCATCACGATATGCCCCGATGCTCAAATCGATCTTCTTGTCTGAAGGATCGTCGTAGAACGCACTTGTCACGCTAAAGAGTGGATCTTGGGGTGCCTCTGGCACCGTATCCGAGATGAAAGTAGTAGACATCTCTAGTAAACCTCTGAAGTGCGATCTAATGAAAGATGCCGTAGAAGTGCAAAGGCAAGGTGAAACTAATATCCGTTAAGACCAAGTTGTGACATGTAACTTTATCATAGTAGCGGTGTCCGCAGAATCCAGAATTAGTGGCCTTCTCGTGCATCGACAATGTTCACTTCCAGATCCTGCTTCCACGGCCTTCATTGGCTGGAGCCTGAAGTTATTCCCGGGTCGCTGATGGATATAAATATAAAATGGAGCCAATTCCCTCAAGCCCTTACCTTTTTCAACTAAGATTTGCGTAGTTCAGCGGGTGCGGAACTGCGGGAGAGCCAGGCGGAAGGATACGACGGACATTATTCCAGTGAGTGTATCCTCGCCAAGACTTCACTCAGCGCTCACATTATGGTTGCATTTAATGCATGTGTGCATACTCTTCCTTTCTTTTTTCCCCCTCTTTTCTTTGCTGGGACCCGATGTCGTTCGTAATGCAGGTCCGCATGTGTCGAGGCTTGTCGTTTAGCTGTGGGGCGGATGATGCATGAGCAAATAAGGGTTCTGTTAAAAGCTATTGGTCCTCGTATCTGCCGGTTTACCCTTCGCAGGCGTAGAACATATTAAACAGGGTATTACATGATCCAGACCCGAATGTATGCATACATGCCGAGGGTGTCCCGTTGCCTGAAGCACGGCAGGCACGCTATCCGGTTCGCTACGGAATTGCGCTCCAAAAAATGTACTCTGCATGTAGTGGTAACATGGAACCATCCTCTAAACTGTGCAATACCATTTTTTAGAGTAGATTTTGAGACTATCTCGCTGATTTGCAGGATTCACCGCGCATGCGAGTGTCCAGATGTGTCATATGCTCTCATTGATAATGCACTCAAACTTCAAACGTACATAGTCACCATTGACAATTAGCACGCATTTTGTGAGTTAGGATTTAATGTGCACGCCCCTACCGAGGGCGTTTCTTGACTGTGATGGTTTCTGCCGTGGCGATACCGCTGGTTTGTTAAGTACTATAGCGATGATTATTAGACACTTCTATTGTTCATGTCTGTAGGTGGTTGAGATCCCTCCGAAACATGATTCACCGAATATGCTTTTATTATTAGCATACGTTGTTGATGTGGGGAATAAAAATGAATAACGTGAGACTCAGTACGACCCTGCATCTATGAAGCGAGACAGGCTGGGAACCCGAGGAGTTGTTTTTTAGGAGAGGAAAAAAAAAAAAAACCCCCCCCCGCAAGCTCACTGGTATGGGGCAGAATCTACCAGCATTTCGCCATCGTTGGGAACCGGCGATGAATGATGTGGGCGACCAAAACCTTGCCTCAAGAGCTTATGCGTGAATTAATTGTACCCCCTCACTTTCATAGGTATCCAAGCGACTATAACTATAATGCCGATTTTGCATCTCCATATGCTGCTCGTTACTATAGTATTTTAGTAGGTACAAACTGCCATTAAGATATGAATAGCGACATTTGAGAACGATCCACGTGTATTGCAAACATGCTTTTGGAGAAGTGGCTTATCTATTGTAACACTATGATTTTCTTGCGACGCCTCTGAGGCGCACATAACCCAACCATTTGCTCCCATCTTCGGGTTTGGTTACCACTGGATCCAAGATTTCACACACCTGTTTCACAGCTTGTGACCTCTGCGCCGCAGGGATGGCATTAATCATGGGAGCACCCAGAAGTTGGATCCAGCCAGCGAGACCGCCCTCGTCTACATCAGTCAGTTTGGTGGGTCTGTACTCCACTTCAATCATTTCGACCGCGAATCCTGCCTTCTCTAGCATATGCTGTGTCCACTCCTTGGAGGGGAAGAACCATCGGTTAATGGCTTTGGCTTCTTCCATTGAATAGCCGTGTTGAACGAGCATAGATAGCAGTGCGGTAAAAGCTTCCGACACGTGACCGTGACCCCCAAACTCAAAGTAGAATCGTCCGTTCTGTTTCAACGCGGCATGAATTGCTTTGAACGTCGGCATTCTGGTTTCCTCGTCACGCAAGATCCAGTGTAAAGCGGAGTTGGTGATGCTGTTCGCAAAAATTTTAGGTTCAATGTTGGTCATGGTGTGTCTGAAGGTAAACACTTACACCTTGTCCCAAGATCCATCAACAATCGGCGGTTCTTTGTCAAGATATCGGCAATCAACAACACGAAACTCCGCCTTCTCGCTTCCAAATCGGCTTTTTGCGGCCTTAATCATCTTTGCTGACGCATCGATACCTAGGACAAAGCCTGCAGAATCGATGAAGTTCGCAGTGAACTCTCCATCGCCGCATCCAACGTCCAGAATTCTTTCTGACCCATGGGCTTGCAAAAGTTGGACCAGGGTCGGAGATGAAGTCGCAACGAATGGTGCAGATGTGGAGTATGCCTAATTGCCAAAATACCTCAGATCTAAGTTTCGGTTGGGAGGACTGAGCATACCTGAGGTTCCCAAAAATCACCAACATCAGAGGGTGTTGTAGCTGCTGGGGCCATATTTAACGTGGATTTGGAATAGAAATGCCTTTCATGAATAATGTGTATTGGGGGAGGGGGTGTTCACAATTGTACTTATCATTAATGTTCAGGAAGTATCGGTCTGTTTATTTGCACGAGGAATTATTTCCTCATGCGTGGTATACGACTTACAGGGTCACTTCTCGTTGGGCCTGTATAATGCACGCAAACGTTCCCGAGCCGAGAGCGAAAAGTGATGATTCCGCCAATACTCGCGCACCACAAGCTCTTCGTTGCTTTTTCAGAACCGGGAGAAGGCTCCCCGCGCGCCGATCTCCCGTCAATCGGGTGTTTTTATTTCAGGACGTATGCATCGACCTGTACAACGGAAGGCTTCTCCCCCATAAACAAGCACCGCATAGAGAACCCACATTGAGTAGATCATCATGTAGATCTGTTCAATTTTGATTTTCGCATATCGCACCTAGTGGACCGAGGGTTCCGGGCGATGTACGTGAGCAATATTATTGTGAGTAATATTATGGATTGCGTAAACAAGCCCCCTTCCTACTTTCGCGACGAACCAAGCTCAACAAGGAATCAAAAAAATAGTTACACGTGAAATCACCATCAGCCACTAATCAGAAACCTACATGTATGTCGAAGGAAAATCGGACCAGAATCGAGTGCCTGGGTGATAAATTGAGAAATTGATTCCACGACTTGTTGTATACTGAACAAATTCCACTAAAGCAATATACTAATAGTATATCTTTATCTAGGGTTTACCTTAGTTTCTGTCCATCCTGATTATCAATCAAGTATATCGGAAGCTGAGGTCTTCGAGAGCATTGGCTCTTTGCGAAAGAAAGAAGAAAAAAAAAAAAAAATCAAAAATCGACGTCATGGCTTTTCGATGTGCTGATCTTACCTTTTTCCTAATCAAGTGGTTTTGCTTCCGATCTGGGCTTGTTGCGTCGCGGGAGTGGTGTGTACAAAATACCGATACATTTGTCTCACTCAGCTCCCCTGAAGATCGCACCCTCGAAAAGCTCTGTCTATCCAAAAATCGTTGAGGGAAATTGGCTAATAAGCTGTGAAATATCTTGCTTTGAAATATCTTACCTTTGCTCAATTTTGCTTGACCAAAAGACAAACTTTCAGTTCATTGAATGAGCTTCATAAGACGTCCAATCACCATCGACAAGCTCGATCTATGCACAGACCACATCACAAACCAAATCGTAGCTGCCACCAAAGCTGCAAAAGAATCTACCTATTAGCGGACTGCTTTTTCAGCCGCCTGTGACAGACTGCAGATCAGACAGCCATTTAGTTTAGTCGGTCAAGCTACAGCGAGTGGTTTGTGAGCACAAAATGTCTGTGTTCCCCCGAGCTCACTTCGTTGACCTTGCCACTCAGTGCTCGCCGAAGAAGATCCCAGCTGTGCACCCAAGAAACATCCGGAGTACGATGGCTGTTCAGCTGAAGCCTGAAAATGCTATTGAGGTTGAAAAAGAATTAGCAAGAAGTTAGAATTGTGTGATAGACCACACTTCATTAGCTAGGAATAACCCTTTCTTGGTTAAAAGCAGTGGGGCGTTCAGAGCTGTTAGTTTGATACCAAGCCAATCGCAGGGCTTCCCACTACATCCAACTTGATCTACTGATACGCCTCATAGCCATACTTTCCTAGCTGGTCAAGCTGGTGTATCATAGTTTTTTGGCCCTTGACGTAAAGTCTCACGCGCGGCCACCATCCGCCCCCTCCTCCCACTCTCATGATCAGACTCTCAATTACATTAATTTAACATATGACCTCTTGGTAGAATCCAGGTTTGAGAACGTCACTTCAGCAACTCGATCCGCCATCCACTCCTTTGTATGAACGACACCTCAAACGGTGGGCAAAGTGTCCAGGAAGATATGTTAGACACCGTTGGCAATACGTCCGGACAAAATCTACCTACGGAAAGGACTCCTTTGCTGAATCCCCCAGTACGGGAGAGAGAATGTAACGAAAATGGCAACCCAAGGAATGATACTCATTCGAAGACTCCCTTTCGTGAGGAGGCACCGTTCTCACGCCGGATTATTATTCTTGGGAGTATCTGGATTGGCTGTTTTCTCAATGCAATAGGTAGGCAACAACCACTATCAGAATCTCCATGAAATCCTTTTATTAATAATCCCTAGATTCTACAATCGTGGCTAGCTTAGCAGGGCCTATATCGAATGACTTTAGCTCTTTCAAACTCCTCTCGTGGCTCGCTACCGCCTTCATGATAGGGCAGACGGCCTTGACACCTCTAAGCGGACGACTGACTGATATCTTTGGGCGAAGAGCGGGGTTAGTCTTTTCTAACGTGGCTTTCGGTGTGGGCACTTTGATATGTGGCTTGGCTACTAATGTTTGGATGATGATTTTGGGACGGGCGATAGCGGGAATGGGAGGAGGGTAAGTTTTGTTCGAGACCTAAACTATTCAAATACTGACGATATTAGCGGCTTAAACTCGATTTCTACATTCATCGCTACGGATCTTATACCTCTGCGCCAACGCGGCTTATGGCAGGGTGCTAGCAACCTTCTATGGGGCGTTGGAGCAGGTCTTGGGGGATTCTATGGTGGTTGGATTCACGATACCCTCGGCTGGCGATGGGCATTTCTAATCCAAGTGCCCTTAATTTTCATTTCCATGGTTCTGGTCATGCTCACGGTTCCGGCAATCCAGAGCGACCCCACCGATAAACCTAAACTAAAACGCATAGACTTCCTCGGCTCCTCCATTCTCATTACTATCCTCGTCCTGTTTCTCTTAGGCCTCGCTATGGGTGGCAATCTATTGCCCTGGTCTCACCCGATCGTCTTTACAAGTATCGCATGCGCTCTGGCCTTGCTCCCCTTGTTTGTCTACGTTGAAACGCGAGTGGCGTCTGAGCCCATCATCTCGATTCCTCTGCTCTTAAACCGCACTGTTGCTAGCGCATGCTTAACGAACATGTTCGATACAATGGTTGAGTATGTGTTGCACTTCTACGGTCCAATCTTTTTCCAAACTCGAGGGTTCAGCGCTACACAATCCGGCACGATTCTGATTCCACAAGCTATTGGCGTGGCTTTCGGTTCCCTCATCACTGGGTACACGATGCGAGTCATGGGTCGTTACTGGTGGCTCAACATTACCCTGGAAACTGTCAAGCTAGGTTCAGCGGCTGTGTTACTCTTTTGCTCTTCCAGGGCAGGTCCTATTTGGCCAATCTACGTGGCATATTTTGTAGCCGGCTATTGCTACGCTGGGATGCTTACCACAGCCCTCGTGGCTCTTGTCGCAGCCGTGGATCATAAAGACCAGGCACTGGTTACTTCTGCCTCTTATACTTTCCGCTTCATGGGTAGTGCGCTTGGTGTTAGCCTTTCAAGCTCTATCTTCCACAACGTATTAAGTTCCGAGCTCTGGCACCGGTTCCATGGTAGACCAGATGCCAAGACTATCATTGATGCGTTGCGAAGCAAAATGGAAAACATACAGAAGTTGCCGGAGAAGTGGATTGCAGATGCTCTCGACAGCTATATGAGTGCTGTAACAGGTGTGTGGGCTGTTGTAGTTGTCATCTCAGTGCTCGGCCTTGTCACCTGCATGTTTATGCGGGAGCACCAACTGCACTCAACGTTGAGAGACAAATAATCCACATCAACGCTTTTAACCTGTGGAATTCCCTTTACATGAGGAGGGTTTACCTTTTCAGTACACTAAAGAATATCCCAACATCGTCCGAACAAGCGCGCTCGCCACTAACACCGCGCATTTCCAGTCCACGCACATGTCATTTGGTTCTTGCGATCATTCGTTCCTGCTCAGATTTCGTATGTCTCTTTTATCGCGCTATCAGTTATAACGTTGTTTTTCTAGCACTGAAGCGATGCACGCACATTAATCATCAACACCAGTTTCCTTTTCTATGCTTGGAGGAAGGGCATCTTTTCAATTTTCCTCTCATCATACTGCTGTTTTGCAATAACCAATCTCTTAGCCATCCGGGACTACAAGCCATACATGTACCTATAATGGTAATTGTAGTCGCAGCAACAAATCACTTTTTTCTACCATATCACCGGGTTGCACCGCTACTTTTTCAATACGTCCAAATGAACGGGCGCTGACTTTGATCTCCTGGTTGAAAATAAGCAAGGTTTTCAAAGATGCTACTTTTCGGTTTGCACAACTCTTACCATTTTCATGGCTGTGATCAATACAACGCTATCTCCTTCTTTGACTTCATCCCCTTCTTCTACGAAGACCCGCGCGACGCGCCCAGCCATAGGCGAGCCTATATCTGCCGGGTCCAAGAGATTCGCTTTTGTCCGCTGTGGAGGAGGTTGAGCTACTTTCGTGTTAGAATGAGGATGAGCTTGGGAAGAATTACAGGACATCTACCTTCATTATCCAAACAACTCCCAACTTTCCAAGTCCCGTTGACAAGCCAAAAAATCTCTCTCATTCCTCGTTGATCTGCTGTTCCGATTGCGCCAAGCTTTATGTTCCACATCTTCCCATCTGCCGTGCGCACTCGGACTTCTTGGCCTGGCTTCATTGCGGAAAGGAATATTTCTGTCGGTACCCTATCAACATCACCAAACTGCTCCCGGAAGCGTCTAAACTCCATATACACCTCTGGAAAGAGGATGTAGCTAGACACGTCGCAGTCTGAAGGCCGTGGATGAGGGAACACAGCCTGAATCTCCGCACGCAAAGCTTCGAAATCCGCCGGCGGAAGTGACAAGCCTGCTCGCAATTGAACCTCTTTTGGAGTACATCGTAGCGCACGTGTACGTAGAGGTTCTGGAAAGCCATCAAAGGGACATCCCATGTTCCCCATGAAGAAGTCAATAACCGAGGCCGGAAAATCCAGTTTCGCCGCATCATTAAGCACGTCCGCGGGTTGAAGCTTTCTCTCGACCATGAACTGCGCTAGGTCACCCACTGCCTTGGACGTAGGAGTTGCCTTAATGATATTGCCGAGCAAAGCGTTGGCAGCAGTGTATGCAGCTTTTGTTTCCTCCCACTGTGAGCCTAACCCGAGTTGGCGTGCCTGGAACTGCAAATTCGAGTACTGCCCTCCTGGTATCTCGTGCGTGTAAACGGTGGGATCTGGGGAGCGCAAATCGGCGTCGAACCCAGCATACATAAGGCGCAGCTGGGCCCAATAAGCGTCAATTTGTGAAATACTAGTTAAAGACAGCTCGGACGCATTGAGGGTGTATTCTAACGATGCAATCATAGCACTGACCGCTGGTTGCGATGTCGTTCCTGAGATGCTGTCAATCGCAGTATCTACTATGTCTGCACCTGCTTCAGTGCATGCAAGCATAGTCGCTACGCCAGCCCCGTTGGTATCGTGAGTATGCATGTGTATTGGTACATTTGGATATCGTCCGCGGATCGTGCTAACGAGGAGTCTCCCGGCGCTGGGCTTCATTACGCCGGACATAGACTTTATGGCGATGACGTGCACGCCAAAACTGACCAGTTTGTCGACAAGATCCATATAATACTCAAGTGTGTACTTGCTCACGCCGAGCATGTCGCCTGTGTACATGATGGCGCCTTCCACGACGGCGCCCGTCGAGAGAGCAGCGCGGATTCCTGTTTCCAGATTAGAGAGATCGTTGAGGCTGTCGAAGATGCGAAAAATGTCGATGCCATTCTGCTTTGCGAGATGAACGAATTGACTGAGTGCGTTGTCTGAGAGCCTGTAGTTAGATGTTAGCAAAAATTGAGCCAAAACACATTTTATTTTAAAAACAATACAAGAGTCGTGAGTGAACACTCGTCGTATGTCCTGGGTAATTGTGTAGAAGAGATAGAGAGGAGGGTGACTTACGCTGAGTATGCGACTGCATTGGTACTCCGGAGTAGCATTTGGAAGGGGATATTTCTGGCATCTGGTCAGCGACCATCCTTGGCTTGAGTTGAGGCGACTACTGCAACATACGGAACTGCTTCTCTGAGTGATCTCTAAATACCGAGGAGCGGTGGTCAGTCAGTCTGTTGAGCCCCAGTCGTTGGAATGCAGCGTACCAATCTTTCCCAAGGATCTTCAAACAGAAACCGGTAGGCTACATCAAAAGTAGCACCTCCCCAGCACTCCAAGCTATACGCTTTGCTATATGCATGGCTCGTTGCCGTAGCTACACCTAACATATCCGTCGTCCGTACACGAGTAGCCAATAGCGATTGCTGGCCATCGCGCCACGTAGTATCGGTGATTAAGGTGTGTTTGTAATCTCTGACCGCTTGTGCGAAGCCTTCAGGCCCCTTTTCGAGCAATACATTTCGCCAGCCTGTCCGGCATGGTACATCCAGATCGGAGTTGTATTTTTCTCCGGCTCTCGTGAGGCGCGCTGGCTCTAAGGGGGTAAGTCGCGCTGGGGGTTTCTGGTTGTCAGGGTCAGTGGGAAATTGCGATAAGTGAAAAGATGTTGCAAACCGTCTGCCCAATCACTCGAGTCCCATTCACTGCAGCATCGCCCAGAAAAGCGAGCAACCGTTCAATGGAGTGGGCTACAGGCTCATCCTCTTCCATTAAGCTTGGCGTATCTTCCAGAAAAGTCGTCCAGTACGTTCCTTTCCTCACTTCCTCTGTTTTGAGAATTTTCATCAGAAACTTCAAATTGGTTTCAACCCCGCTAATGTGCAGCTCCCTTAGAGAGCGAAGCATAATGTGGATTGCGCTCTTAATGTTCGGAGCATGACTGATGCATTTCAAGATCATTGAATCGTAATGCTGCTTGATAACTGATCCGGGGCCTAGTGCAACGCTGTCAACCCGTATCCCGTGACCGGAAGGAATAGAAAAGCTTAGGATTGTTCCCGTGTCCGGTCTGAAGCCTAAGGAACGTCAGTTTCTGGGGATTATGATATCAGTTCAGGTGGTGTCTTACCTTGGGACGGAACCTCGGTTGTTACACGACATTGTATCGAAGCTCCCCTAATCGAAATTTGATGTTGAAGAAGATTCAATTCGGCGAGCGTTTTGCCTAGCGCGATCTGGAGCTGGGAGTTGATCAAGTCAATTCCCGTTACCTGTTCAGTGATTGTGTGTTCAACTTGGCTAGGTTGTGTTAGTCAATGCACTCCCTGTCATCTGGATAAATGATCATGAAACTAGGTATGCAACTTACATCCGCGGGTTCATTTCAATGAAGTAATACTTGTTTTCTTCCACGAGAAACTCAACGGTTCCAGCATTTTCTAGTTCAGTCAGATCTTCGAATCCATGCATTCGAGTGAATACACATACGGTATCTCGCACGTCTTGCCAGTGTTAGCGCAGCCTCCAGGATCTCCTCTCTGATACTGGGATCCAAAGAACCTGCTGGTGCGATTTCAATGATCTTTTGGTGCTTTCTTTGCACGGTGCAATCTCTCTCAAATAAATGAACCACATTCCCTTCGGCATCACCCAGAACCTGAACTTCGATGTGTTTTGGTCGAGTAAGAAACCTGGCCATCTATTAGTGCATGGTATTGAAGTCATTTTGGGCTACGAACTTCTCTAGGAAGACACTTCCATCGCCGAATGCGGAAAGTGCCTCGTGACGGGCGCTCGAAATAGATTCTTCTAGTGATTCAGGTCCACGCACAATGCGCATTCCACGTCCCCCGCCTGACAGAAGGTCAGCATTGATTGAGAGATACCATGTTTATCAGGGGTCACTCCTTTACCTCCTGCACTAGCCTTGACTAAGATGGGATACGAAAACCTTTAGTATCATTTAGCAGGGGTCAGCTGACACACACGTCGCGAAGTGTATAGATAGAGTAGTGCTCTTGAAAAGGACTTTAAGGGTACACTTACTTTTCCGCAAAGAGAAATGCATCTTGCAAGTCGTGTACTGATTTTGATGTCCCAGGGATAGTGGGGACTCCGCACAAGTGAGCCAGAGCGCGTGCCCGGATCTTGTCTCCCATCTGAGCAATGGCATCCGTAGGGGGTCCCACGACTAATGAAGTTTAGCGAAACCACAGCCATGGAAAGTCCTTTATCTCGCGTACAAGCTATTCCAGCCGATCGAACAGCCTTTGCGAAAGTCGCGTTCTCCGATAGATATCCATATCCAGGATGCCTTTTAGGGAAGACTAGTCAGAATTCATGAAGCACCAATAGGGAGAGAAAGACATACACCAAGTCCACATTTTCTTTCTTGGCAATCCTCACAATCTCTTCAATTTGTAGGTAGGCCTCGCTGGAACCTCGCATTAGCGTTAATATTCTCAAGGAAGCAAACCGGTTGCGCAGTCACATACCTCGGGCCGTACTGTCCAGGCGAGCCAATCATGCAGGACTTATCCGCATCTACGCATAGCACGACCTCGTTAGCATTTACTGGCTAAATTATGCAGGAGGATCTAGCATAGAGATTGAATCTGACTGACAATTGAGATGGCCACCAAACAAATCATCTTCTGCATAGATGCCAATAGTCTTGAAGCCTGCATCGCGGCCGGCTCGTAAGACACGAACAGCAATCTCGCCACGGTTCGCTACGAGTACCGTGAGCTGCTTGATACCGTTGGATTGAGGCAGCGCCCCGTTAGCGTGGTTTATAGTTGATTTCTGCATAATGAGAGGTTTAAATGGTGAATGTGATTCTTCGAACACGATTTTGGTTGATTTCAAAGCGCTTTTATCACAAAAAATTGTGGTATTTGCACACACCGCCCATTTCGTTATAATTTTCTTCTCTTCGCCTAAAAGAAGATTCCTTTTCGTAGTGGGATCCACTTACTGCAGTTTGTATTTGATTTCATCTACTTTGAGCGGGGTATGCATCCCGTAGCACACGGAGACGGAGATGCACACGAAGATGCACACATGTATTTGTATTGGGTGACGCAGCTAATCTACTTTGCAGCCTTGGTCAGCCGATTAAATCTGATGGGCACTGGTTTCTCGCGTTCTCAACAATATGTTTGCATCCGCATGTACCACTTTGAGTGTGGTGGGCTACAGGCCAATGTTATGCATTCGCTAACTGATTGGTACAAGGGGGTGACACCTCGGGAGGGAGCAATCCGGGCCGCTGGTGTATCAAAGGCGATCCGATCGATCGGGTAATCTCAGTCTACCGAGTTTCTGAGAAGGGGTTTCGTTTTATGGTACACTACCGGCCCGAGTCGTCACATCACGCTTGAACAATTCCGTAAAACCCAACAACAAAAATGACATTCGGGTAGGATTTCTGGAGGATCCTCATGGGTCTACACCTGGCTAAATGTGTGTGCTATAGACATGAACCCCTCAACTTCCTTGTGCGTTTATTTGACTAGTGCGTACAGGAAGCCATCGTAGTTCTTCTCCGACACAGTCTGCAGGAGGCACGAGTCAACTCGCGGATCATTTCCTGCCTTCTCAATCACCTCTCTTGCTCCAGCAACAGGGGGCTCGTTCACATGTTCATCCAAAACAATCCAACCTTTACGGATAACATTGTCGACCACGATGGGCGCACCCGAGTTGCTGAGATCGGCCGCGTAATCGAAGTACGCCCAGTTGTTCTCCTTGTCAGCGTCGATGAATGTGAAGTCGAACTTCGGGCGAATTCCACTAGCAACTTCGCTTTTAATTTTGCGAAGGGATTCCACAGCGGGACCGGTGATGATTTCAAGACGATCTGCCACGCCAGCTCTTTGGGCGTTCTCGCTAGAGACTTTCGAATGAAGGGGGCTGATCTCCAAAGCGGTTACGCGAGCGTCCGGTATCTGCAATAGATACCAGATAGCTGTGTAGCCTCCCAAGAGGCCTACCTCAAGAATGTGTTTGGCTTTGACACTCCGAGCGTGAAGAGCTAGGAACTTGCCAAAAGCCGGGTAGGTAGAATCATCAGGCATACCGCTGTCCTGGATGTGGTGCAAGGCTTCATTGAGGATCTCGTTTGATTTTTCCTTCGTGTGAAGGTTTGAGACACCGTAGGCATCAACTGCTGTCCAGCGATCGTCATGCTCGTACTCATCGTTGACAAAGACAGTGGTAGACATTTTGATTGTAGTGATGAAGATTGAAGATGAAGATAGTTAAATTTCTGTAGTTTTTCGTTATTGTCAACTCTGATTCTCGTTTTAAATAGTAATTCTAATGTCCTCGCCCCACTCTCTCTCTCTCTATCTCCCCTCTTTCATTGACATTACTAACATGCGGGGAATAGTCACTGCAGATACGATAACAGTTTTTCTCTGCATGAAAACCACAGCATTCGGACATAGGCGATTTCATAACAGCGATCCAATAAAACTCACATACCACGTAGTTTCATATGCACATCTACCCGTCCAGTTTGTGCCAATGCCCCTTTCACCTGCATACAAAGAGGGGTTTTCATATATACTGACCGATCATCTAACCCTCCTGATACCGCCTCGAACAGTTTGAGAAGGTACCACGATCACCCAACCCTCGTGATAACTATTTTGCATATTGTTGAGAGAAATCTGCGGGTGAATGCATGTAGCACTCGCAGGTATGTTGATAACCCCACTTTCACATTTTCTAGTTCACTTTATGTGACCAAGGGCTTTCCACTGGTTTATTTCGCCATCACTTCTCTCTCCGTTGCACCCAAAAAGAAAAT
Source organism: Periconia macrospinosa (assembly GCA_003073855.1). Lineage (NCBI taxonomy): Eukaryota > Fungi > Ascomycota > Dothideomycetes > Pleosporales > Periconiaceae > Periconia > Periconia macrospinosa. The sequence continues at coordinate 96,493 of KZ805356.1, forward strand.
ACGGGAACTATCCCAAGTCAATACTCCTATCATAGTCGATTATATATCTACCAAAAAATGGCAAATCGATCCATCCTCACCGAGGAGCACATCGGCAAGTTTGAACGAGATGGTTTTCTTCATATCCCTCGCGAGGAGCATGACCTTGTGGCTGAGCCCAGTAATTTGTCGGAGTGGGCGAGCGAGATTCTCTCTTGGCCCCGCGAGAAGGGCAAATGGATGCCGTACGATGAAGTCAACCAGCGCGGCGAGAAACAGTTGATGCGCACTGAGAACGTTGTCGCTTACTTTTCACCCGTTTCTGATTTACTACTGGGCGAGGGCGTACTTTCCATCCTCAAACAACTAAGTGGAAAAGTATGTATACTCTAACATGGCTTCTAGCTATGTGAACTTGCGTAAATAGATGAAGTGCAATTACTTACGGCACAATCCAGGATGCGTTTTTGTTCAAAGACAAAATCAACTACAAGCTTCCCTACGCCAATGGCTTCGTTGCACATATCGATGCTCCGGCCTACTACCACATGGGTGAGATGCCTTTCATGGAGGTTATGGTCGTCGTCGATGCACAGACACCCGCCAACGGTTGCTTGGAGTTCGTGCCTGGGTCGCATAAAGCCGCGCCATCACTCGTCAATGGTGGCCGCATTTCCGACGAATGGGAGAAGAACCACGATTTCGTGAAACTCGACCTCAAACCTGGTACGTGCATGATAAAATAGGGGCCATGCAAGTAGTATTGCGGTTGGGATACGGCGCGCTACTAACGATTGGGTTAATAGGTGATATGGTTGTTTTTGGTTCCCGCATTGCACACCGGTCCGGGCCGAACCTTACTGGTAAGCGCCGAGCCGCTATTTTTGGCACATACCATTTCGAAGCCCACCGGCCAGAGATGAGTGCAGAGTACTGGGCGCATCGCCGTGTGAACTTTCCTCCTGACCATGGTGAGTTGGTTTTGTACAGTACATATTGGTATGAGGCTAATTGATGTTTACAGAGCGTGAAGAGGGCGAATCATACGAGGCAGGCTTCAAGTTGTTTGGGTATTCTTCACCTTTCACTAAGCCCGAAGTCACCAATGTGCCAACTCCTGTTACGGGATGAGATAGCGCAGCGATATTGAGGCAGACAATGATTTTATAGTGACTGTGCTTTTCCGATAGTGCAAATATTTCGTTCCTTATGTACACCTTGTACAAACTTATAGGTAAAGTGCACGGCGTGTGTCCTATTGCTACTTTCAATCTACCTACTAGGATTATGTAGTAGAGATAGTGAGGGAAGATTGAGGGGAAATGAAAGTCAACCAATCTTCGATGTCAACACGGTTTCCAACCTCCAAGGGTATAGCAAACAAAAGATATGACAGTGGGAATAGCGCTCCACTTCAGCAAAGCTCTGATGCCCTCGTACTCAAAAGTCTCGTGGAATGGTGGCATTCCTGGATCAATCTGCTGGATTTTGCGTGCATATCAGCGGGTATCGTAGTAGCTGTGTGCCGTGCTTTAGTTGTTACATAATGTAGCTACAGGCATTTGCTACTGGTGGAAACGCCACTAGTGTTGCACATAGTGGGATGCCGGAGAGCATCATCATTACTAGGATTAGCAATTGTGGCTAGCCAAATGATTTACCCACTAAATACTTCAGAGTCGCAATCACGCAACGGCGAAATAGCCGTCGCCGCCCAGAAGGTTATTCTAATTCCTACAGTGTATGGACACGTTGGGAGGCCGCATATCGGGAGGTTCAGCTGAACTGTAATTTTCTACCAATAAGAAGTTAAATACAATTAGTTAATCATGAATTGGCACACTAACCTCCCGATATGCGGCCTTCCAACGTGTCTATCACAAATAGTGCTTCTCTTAGCTTCCGAAGTGGGTCTAACAACTTTATTATATAATAATCAATGGAGCGCAGAGCTAAATGACATTTGACAGTGCTAACACTAGCTACATGTTCCGCATATACACTTCCATCTTCTGGAAGAACCCGTAAAATTTCACCAACTCTCCTGAAAACCCAAAATGACATCAACACAGCCATTGAAATTCTACGACATCTCCTCCCCCCTCTCGCCACGCTCCTACGCGCCAAACCCATCCAAAGCCCGCATGGCCCTCAGTTTCAAACGCGTCCCTTTCGTCACTGTCTGGACCGACATCCTCGATATCCCCATTGTACGCAAGCAACTCAACTGTCCGGCCACAAGGAAGCTAGATGACGGCTCCGATTTCTGCACGCTCCCTATGCTCGAGGATCCAAATTCCGGTAAAGTCATCGGCGACTCGTTCGACATCGCGAATTACGTCGAAGACAATTTCCCTCCTCCCAGTCAGGATGATGACGAAAACGTCGGAAGTCTATTCCCGGTAAAAACCATGGGTACTGGATTGGATTATGAGAGTCCTGCAAAAGACACCGTGTTTTTCGCGCCCATTACTACGAACCAAGGCTCAAAGAACGGAGCGTATGCGCGATTTAATCTTCACGTAGACGCAACTTTCTCGGCTAACATTGCCCCCTTCGCTCATTTCATGCCGTTCAATCCCGAAACAGCGGACGCTGTGAAGGTAATGATGGCGAAGCGGGCGCATTTGAACTCATGGGACGATCTTTGTATGCCGGAGGAGGCCCGAGCGCCGCTTGTAGAGGCATTTAAGGCATCCCTTGAGTCGTTGGCGAAGTTCTTTCAGGTGCATGATGAGGGGCCGTTTTTAGAGGGGAAGGGAGCGAATTATGCAGATTTGATTGTGGGTGGGTGGGTGAATATGCTTTTTGCGGTCATGCGAGAGGAAGAGTGGGCGGAGTTCCGAGGGTGGCATGGAGGTGTGTTTGGAAGGTTGCATGATGCTCTGCAGGAGAGCTATTATCGAACTGATTGAACTTCTCGGGTGATATGGAGGGAGAGATTTGTGTTTTATTGGCAGTCGGCTTCTTATTTGCTAGTTCCGGCACATGTACGACCCGAGGGGGAGGGAAAAAAAAAGAAAAATACTCTATGCAAGTAAGCTAAAAGCAATTCCTTTTTCATGAAAAACGGCCCAAAAAAAAAAAAAAAAAAAACACCACCTGAACGGACTCTTCGAACTTGTCAATTTTTGCTTCCTCGGAGCTCGCCTTAACCGCTCCCTTTCCCCTCCTCTACAACATGTCTCTTCTCCCGTCGATCAACCCCAAGCCACAACAAATCCGGGCGACTATAATGCCCCACCCCATCCACAAACCCCTTATTCCCAACCCCCCTCACCAACTCCAAGTCCGCAAACACCATCCCCTCCTCCACACCACCCCCTTCCACCCGCTCGGTCAACTTCCGTCCATCCGGTCCCAAAACCGCACTATCCCCGCCACCCGGCTCCGTAAACAACACGCCCTTCTGCGTCTCACAGGTCTCAACTCCAAGTTTCCCGCAAACGGCGGTGCAGTGCAGCACGAAGGCACCACTCTCGATGGCGTAGGCTTGGGAGAGAGTTAAACAGCCTTCGGCGGACATGCTGTACAGCCCTGGAGCATCGACGCCGCCGTGGGGGTAGATGGGCGGCCACATGGCGATGTGAACAGCTTCGTGCTGGGAGTAAGTGTGGTATTTTAGCAAAGGTTGGGTGTGTTCCCAACATGCGAGGGTCCCAATTTTAACAGGGCCGATGGATGGACCGAAATCGATGGTTGCAACATTGAGTAGATCGGGACCGCTGCCGTCTCCGAAGATGGTGCGTTCCTACATATATATTTCCATCAGCCTTGGGGCGACGTTTGACTTAACGGGCGGAATAATGGACATGTTGTCTGAGCGAGTGGAGAACTAGAACACACGCACCATATGCGTTGGCTTGACTTTCCGTCTCTTAACGACCAAAGTTCCATCGGGCGCAATGATACCTTGACTGATATACAAACTGTCCGACTCAGTTCGTTCAGAGAAACCAAGAACCACGCAAATCCCGTGCTCTTTCGCCGCAGCTTTGATCTTCTCCATCTCCGGCGAGTCCAAGCGCAAAGAGTTGAGGATGTATCGCGTGTGTAGTGTCGGGTCGATGACGCGAGCCCTGTTTGTTCATGCCATCAGCTATTGTCAAATGCACGCGCTTCATTGGATGGCAATTGCCTCAGCTAAAGTCGGGTACATTATTGTGAACAACAGAAGGAAAGAAGAGGGGAAAGGCGTGATGCAACCCACCATATCCAAGTAGGATACCCAGGAATCCATGTCTCAGGGAACGCAACCAATTTCGCGCCTCCTTTTGCAGCTTCTTCGATCAACTTCACCGTCTTGTCTACAGTAGCAGCGAGGTCGAGCCAGACGGGCTCCGCTTGCGTTACTGCTACGCGGAGTGCGGCTGGGGGTGTTGAAGTTGACGACATTATTCTCGCTCTTATTCAAAGTTCTCCGGCTCTTCTTGTCCAGGACGTTTATGTTTAGGGATATCAAAGAGGTTAAATAGAGAAATGGGTGGTGTTGAGACGTTCATCCAGTCATCTTACTGAGCTTATGCCATGAGGGGTACTCGGCCACAAGAGGCTACTAACTAGATGCCAAGATGACTGCCCCTCTTCCGTCTTACTTTTCACCTCTTATTTTCCTTAGTAGCATTTTATCCCTTTACGCACATCGTTGCATCTCAATTTCATTTAAAAAAAGATACAATTCTTTATGCGAAAGTTGGAGGGAAAATGCAAAGAACCGACGTACGTATGAGTCCTGCAGCTGTCTGTATATACAAGATCTTTACTTCTCTTTTCGGGCGTAATTGAAAGCTGAAAGTCACATGTAGCTAGCTGTCCATGATAGTAGAAGTAATAAGTGCTGGGCAAACAATATACCGATGGTCCTCGTAAGCTACTCTTTTCGGGCGCAATTGAAAGAATTACAAGACTTGACTGTTCCAAAATAGGAAAATGAATAAGTGCTGGGTAAACAATATACCGATAGTCCTCGTATAAGCTACTCTTTTTGGTTCATAGACACATAGTTATGTTTCGGCGTCATGCATCTCTCAATTACTGCTTACTGGCTACGTCGATAAAACATCACAACCTATGGAAAAACGCCAGTCACCGCCTTTTTCAGCTCAAATTACGGTCCAAAGAGTGTATCCGCACGCTATCTCATCCTTCACTTGCTATCGGCCCGAGATCCACTAGACCGATAAAGTAACAGTTCTCAACCTAGTACTCATAACTCGCTTTTGAGATGATGTTTTTGAATCAAATGCTAACGGCAAAACCTTAGCCAATAACGATATTATCAGACCTGGAATACATTCCACTTGCTCTCACATTGAACACTAACCAGTCCCTAACTATTCTAATTCTGCCCAGGTGATGAACATCACTATAAAGATTTACTAATGAACGAGGTACACTACCTACGCAACAAGTCTACATGTTCGATCTATCACAGCACTTGCGTACAATAGTCCTCTTTTTGATCTTTGCATCCATGACAATGCATATATGTACTATCAATGACACCACTGCTATCTATTCTTACCTAAACCAAAACGAGAGCTAAAATAAGGAGAGAAAAGGGGGGGAAATTATCCTACAAGTGGTGAATAACGGCTGAGAAGCTAATAATTATATTTAATTGGCTTGAATCCAAGGATTTTAAAGTATCGCATAGCTATTTTTCAAGATCAACCCTCCTTCTTTCTGTTCCGGCAATCCGAGGTTGATATGCTACGGATTTATATCCCGAATGCGAAGGTATCCTTCCATCCTTGAAGCTCGCTATAGATATACCAACGTATTAACCCAGGAACAAAAACCATATGTGATCGCCGTGCCTACGCCGCTTCTGACCGTAACCTGGAATCATCGACGCATTAACTACCGAAAGTACCCCATTCTACAATCCTTTCCTCCCCGGAGCGGTTGCTTTTCCATACTTAATCCTGTACAATCATGTATTATGATGAAACCCAAAGAAACAACAACACTTGGCATTCGTGCTATCTCCCACCGCACCCATGGCCAACGATGTCATTCTACATCGACACCCCAGCTCCGCCGAGCCTTACACTTGTCCATCCTACCCACACAGACGTAGCATCACCTCTGCACATCCAATCCATTTAAGTATTTATCTTCTCTGTGCTAGCTATATGGGGGCGGGTATATGCACGTCTATGATTTTCTCCGCGGCCGCTTGTCCCGAATGCCGAGGAGCCCCTCCATACCCACCCACGCGCACAAATGGGCACCGTTGTGTACATCATTGTACATCACGTCCGCGACAACACATGCAATTTTACCCTGGTTTCATAAAGGGAGTGATGTCGTTGCGCAGAAACTCTGCAGTTATCGGACGCTTTGTATTCAATCTCGGTATTGCGATGGTGGGGCTCCCTTGTTGAAACAGCAGGGTGGGCTATGTAGGTGGTTTGCCCTGCATAAGAAGAAGCATGAAGCGTAGCGAGGAGCTGCCTATCATGTGCCCTTTTTTATAGACTTGGCAGTGATTTTCTAGGTGTGTGGCAAAGTTTGGGATGCGGCGTTGTGTGTGGTTGCTGAGAGTTTTTGTTTCGCGTGTAATGCTGCTGCTGCTACTGCGGGGGACGACTCGTAGGATCTACATTTTTGTGGAGGGGGGATTTCTCAAATTCCATAGGATCAGTCAATAAATACCATACACGTATATTTTGAGAAGTGTTTTCTTTGGGCGTCACGTAATGTTCCGGGTGGTTGTAAATTATCCATGCGTCTTACCAAAGTATAAATGGAATTTCAAGTGCTAAAGAGGGGAAGAGTGAATCAGCAAATTTATATCAGGCAAAGACGTGCAGAGATTGTATTCCACGTGAATCTCCTGTATTGTGAATCCAAGTGTGCATAACAAAGTTAAAAGCTCCGAGAAGCGGAAAATCAACGTTCCTTGAAGTGTGATTCATGCGGTACGACAATTCAACTCCATTGATGTTGTCTGTTCAATGTGTACTCCGTTTACATATATGGGGATGGATATCTAAATAAACTTGGCTTCCTCCTTCATAAGTTGAATAGAGAGATTGAAAAAATAATCCCCTCCAGGTTCATCCGACAAAGAGGAACAGGTTGTGTGAGGACCGTTACTATATCACGTGACCAGAAACTCTACGGCAGCACGCGGGGTACAAACCGTTCGCCGTTGTTGTTACGCTCTGATATAGACGATTTTCAAGATAGTTTATTTGATAAAGAGCTAATCGTTAATAAATGTATCAATGACTAGGGCTCCTCTGATTCGTCCTTGTCATCGCGCTCGCGTTGTTTGGCAATCCTTCGCCAACACAAGGCAACCATCCAAGGCACCACCCGCTGACAGTAAGCTGAATGAACTAGCGCAGCAATTAAATTATGACGTTAGACCCGGATCAGCACAGATATCTTGCTGCTTGCCAACCAGGCGTCGCAACGAAATACAATTTCTCGACAGCACCATGGCTGCTAAGACCTTTAGTCGGACCAAATTCCTCCAATCGACAAATTCTGAACTTTATTTTACCATATCGAACCTGATTTTGACCTTTGCAGTGATTGGTCGCACGGATGTTGCACTGAGCTTGCAGTCGAAGTTGAACCGTCATGACAAGTATCACGGCCAGCATAACATACTTCGACCATTGAGGTTCCTATGGGATTTGATTGGAAAATGGCCGGAGGGAGAAAAAGAGAAAGTCATCGAAGAAATCAAAACGGAAAGAAGCAGAGAGAAAATCGAAAGGAGGAAGGTCGCCAAAGTCGAAAACAAGACCGAAGACAGAGTCACCGATGCTGAAATTGAGAGCTGCATGGAAGAAATGGCTGCGGCATATACAAAAGGATGGTCGCATGATCTACCCAAGGCCACCAACGACGAACCTGATCCTCACTCGAATCGACTAGCTGTGAAGAGGAAACGATCCTCAGCACGCGAGATCATCGACAGCATCGACGAGTTGAATTCTAGTTTCGTCGACGCAGAGACCGGGCACACAGCCATGCAAGTGTCCTCCAGACTCGTTGCTGCGCTCGACCTAGTTCTCGATATTGAGTCCCAAGGAGAAGAAACAGAGCCGGCACCTTCATCTGCACACATATTGGAAATAATTTCAAAGCGCATGAACGCCAATGGCCAGCTGCAGTATCTTACGCAATCGAGGCGCGCATGGGCTATTCTCATAGACGGCGCGTTGGCCACAGCCGCCAACCTTGACCTTACGCGCATCGACCAGTTTGCAAAGGAGATCGTACAGCTTGCCGACGAGCGATTCCAAAACGGCAGAATGCCGCTAGAAGACTGGCCGATGCGCAAGATCCTCGAGCAAATCGACTACAACAACCGAAACAACCCCGACGCCAACGAAAGTGATGATGGATACAGGGCAGAGAAATACCCGCAGTTCTTCAGACCCCCAGCGACGGCTGCTGAGATCGAGGAAGCAGAAAAGAGGCTCGACGTCGAGCTTCCGGACGATTACAAAGAATTCCTGAGCATAACCAATGGGTGCAGTCCCATGTTCGGCGGCATCCTGTACGAACCAGCGCTCGACGCGGTGCAGGACATTTTCTGGATTACCGACAAGCCATACTTTGTCGAACTGCCGCTCACAATGATCGACGACAGTATTTTCTGGAACAACAATGTACAGGTCGGGCCCATTATACAAATCGGCACCGAGGACATCGATAACACGTGGTTGGTGCCGCCATCGAAGATGGACGAGTTCAAGGCAAGTATACGCAAAATGATAGAGGGGGACGCCGAAGAGGAGAAAGTGGGGAAGGTGAAGGATGAGATAAGCCAGTGGGCGGGGAGCGAGGAGGCGTTTTGGGGATTGCACTGGGGTTGCTTGGAATGGGCTGCTGGGGGTGCGGCTTCCATGACGGGATACCCAAGCTTCAAGGCTTATTTGAGTTGTTTGGCGGATAAAGGTGCTCCTGGGGAGGATAATGATTTGCTGAGGGGATGGAAGTGGATGGGGTATGCATTTGTGATGGCAGCGGAGGACTAGAGAAAAAGGATGATGAGGACAAAGAATAGGATCATGACGCGAATGATGCACATTCTACGTGTTGGTGGTAAAATACTTTTTGAGGATTGTGCTGAAATAACTGTTTTGAAAAGGATTGCCATTCAACATATCAATCTTTCTACCAATATCTACATCTGACGCAAATGATTGCCGAACGTAAGATAGCAAGGCCAAAGGATATTAGGAATAATCGCCAGTTTAAAGCTCCGATGTGAATATTCGATAAGACAATGTTTTGATGAAGCAAAGGCGATTTGATGTCAACGGTACATGACGAAGATGGCAAATGGCTTAGTGTGCGCGCTGCGCCTCAGCAAGTGCTAGCTGTGGCTGTGGCTATGGCATGAATTCCGGAAATTACACATATTGTCCAACATCTTTCGCATATATTTGTGTAGATATTCTATCGTTTCGAAATCGCTCAGTTCAAACTAGTGGGTAGCCGAGGAGCACGAGGTCTAAGCTCTATTCACTACAAGTCTTACGTCTCGGACAAGTTCAAGCATCGACATATATAATTTACGCGGTCATCCAATACATAATTACTAGCTTAAACTTCACAATAATATACAGTACAAATCTAGCATTAACGGCTTCCTATTAAGGTCTACCCAAAAATTCTTCTGGCGTCCCTAAACAAGTGAAAAGAATGGTAACTCGAGGGCCACAACGGCGAAACTTTCAAACTATCCTTCACAATTACTGGTCCAGTAACTCGTTATTCAACGGACAGAGATAGCAAAACATACTACGGAACTTACGCACAGCCTAAAAGAAGGGAGACAAGCAGAAGTTAAAAAAGAGCGGGGTTCGTCCCGGGTCCGTAAGTACGTACCGGTACTACACCATGACTACACCATGGTCAGCCAAGCTGTCAAGCGCGGGCCGTTCAGAAACAAGCAGGCCGAAAACTGGCTTGAAACACCCTTTTGGTCTCGACCATCAAGTACCATCTGAAGTTTCCGCGCGGGACGGATGATTTACATATACAGACGCCACGGCAGACGTTGTGACGCTCGGTCTGATGTTCCCCGCGCACTACAGATACGCTACGCTCCGCCATGCCGTCAAGTGCGCGGGAGAACAAGATGAAAGGGCTCCCTCCCGCCGTGCCTGAGTGCGCGCGTGCGTACGCAGATATGGCCGAAGTATCAATCTAATTCCAACCAACGGACGGTGGGAGTGTGTGGCTTGTATCAATTGTGAACTACTCACGCAACATCTGTGCAGCCAAGGCTGGAATCCCACTTTCTACAACTCCAAATTACTAGTACACTTACGCCCGAAACCAACGGTAAGCATCGAAGCGGTAAAACTCCTCGCATCTCTTTCCCCCATCATCCCGCCCCATTCTACCCTCTCCGCCGTCTTTCTTGCGGAGAGTTAAGTGGATCAACGCCAGTTCGCCTTACTTTTTGCCCCCCCCCCCCCGGTTCCCCTCAACACTTTCTGCTTAGTCTACTAATGAACCTAACCCACACCTTTCCTTAAACCAACCAATCATAGAAAACCGTAGGTTGTAGTTAGCCCGTAGAAGATCCAACGAATGAGAGCTAAGATCTACATTTCATACGTACTTCGCACAACCCCACATCACGCGTGATGTGTCTTCATGATACCCTCCTTTTGTAACTTACTGTGACTTATGCTCCGCGGTACAAAACCGATCTTCTTTGTATACGTAGACACGGTACATAAATGATCAACAACCTTCAACCCCTCTCATGTCCATCTATACCTCACTACCGCTTATCGCGTTTACCTTTCAATCTCCCCATCCCCTCCTCCTCCGCAACATCTCACGTCGCACACCGCATCCAAGATCCCAAATACGAGACGAGAAGCGTGCAGTACACAGAATTCTCGTTCAAGGGGGTTCGGTCCCACTTTACCCGAACTTTGCCCCTCCCCTCCCCCAGATAAGCAGGGAAAAACTGCGAACGACAGCCAACGAGCGAACAGATATGCGCGAGGCTGACGCGAGAAGACGCGAGGTAAGCGACAGCATAGGTACATACACAGTACTGTACATACATGTATAGTACATATGCAAGGCCCACCCACCATACACGAAAAGAAAGAGACGGGATCGGCATAGTGTGTGTAGTAGGACGACGGGCGAATCAGAAACGAAGGACCCTGCATTTTTTTCACGGTTGAATTTGTTTGAAGGGGGGGTTTTCTTCGTGTGTGAGTTTCAGGTTGATATTTGATGTTGGGTTGTTGATTGTATACGAGTAGGGTCTTTGGGTCTGTTTGGATGGGAGGAAGGGGGGACAGAGTAAGATGTTACATGTACCTACCTACCTACCTACCTACTTCTGCATACACCAGTAGCATAAAATTGCACAAGTTTCGCAATAGGCTTAAGAAACACGCACATCAAACGTCCAGTCCAATCCCAGTCCGAGTCTCTTAACGCGCCACATCAATCACGTTTTTCCTTTCTTTCTTCCTCGAGACGAACCTCCATTCGGAATCCGGATACGTTATGGCTCCACAGAAAGGGAGAAAGAGACCTTTTTCAGTCTAGCCCCTTCGTATCAAACAAAAAAAAAATCAAAATCATATGTACAATCCTAATCATATATAAACCAGCTGGTCTATAAAAAAATAAAAAAAAAACTTCCCGAAAATCGCACCGCACCGCAATCACCACCGAAAACAGGGTCTTTCGTCGTTCGTGAAGGATCCTCAAGCTAAATTAATCCCCCAATGTACCTGTAAATCACTCACACGAAAAATCCCCCCCAATTTTAACACCTGAGAAATTTTTTCCTTTCTTGCGAGAGAAAAAAACAACAGCAACAACGATACGGTACATGTATGTAGCAAAGAAAAAAGTGATATGTAGATACCCCCACTTTACTCGCCTCATACATACCTCCCCTCCATACATACACATGTACGTTCCACCAAAGCAGAAAACTAAGAGATAGATGGATGGATGAATTTTTTATATATATAAAACTAAACCAAACCAAGCCAATGCACTTCCTCTCCCTCTAACATACATACATTATCACTCCCATACACTCACTTATCGCGGCAAGCGCGCGCACTCGAATTTCGTCAATACCCCTCCAAAAAAAAAAAACCACCACGCCAAGCCCCCCACCAACCACCCAACCCAACCCCTCCATTCACATAACCACATAACCACCCCAAAACAAGTTACGCTAAAGCTAACCCGTGCTCAAGCTAGACTAGCTTACATACAACTACCTTTTAAAAAACGGAAAAAAGAGGGAGAGAGACCCACATACACACTACACTGGTATTTTGTACAGTAGATAGATAGGTAAGGTAGACGGCGATAACTTACTGCAAATGTGTGGACTAGGGTGCGGCGGGGGGACCCACACACACACACAGCGCGCAAGCCCCGCTTCGGAGGGGAGGAAGGGAAAGAAGGGGAGGGAAGGGTAGAGAGGGGATGAGGTCATTGTACAGTTGATAACTAGGTAGATAAGTTTTTTTTTTTGGGGGGGGGGGTTTTTTGAGGGGATTGATGGGGGGAGGTTGAGGAATGTTAGCACGAAATGGATGGGTTGTGTGTGGTGAGGACGACGACGACGACGAAGTGGATATACGTAGCGAGTAAGTAGGACAAGTCATTCAATGCGGAAATTCCAGAAACATTTCGTATATATGTGTGTGTGGGCGCCAGATAGGTAACCCTAACTACCTATGTATGCAAGAAGAAGAAGAAGGAGAAATGGTGTAAATGCTCAAAAACGCCGCCCAGATGCAAAGTAGACAGACCATCACGCACGCGCGCCCCCACTACTACTTCTTCTCCGACGACGACCAACCGAACTAACTCAACTCAACTCAGGATCCTGCTTTCGCGCCGTGGGCTTTCTTTCCCCCCATGCAGATGCAGATGCGAGTATATAAAAAAAGAAAAAAAAAAAGAAAAAAAAACGAACGCGCGCGAGAGATGAATAAAATGGTAAGGAAGAAACAAGAGTAGTAGTAAAAACGCCAGATGATGCAGGGAAAAAGATCAAGATGTATGCATATGCAGTTGAAAGAAGGGAAAAAAAAGGAAGATGTGAAAATATATGCAAGAAGTGTAAGAAGAAGAAAGGAAATGAAACCGTCCCAACGCCTTGAAATGCATGATGAATGATGAAGGACTCGTTCGTCCGCGCGCGCGCGCGCGCGCCTGAACTGGCACTCATGACCTTCAATGTGAGCAAAAGGAAAACGCCTCAAACGCCACCCAATGCGAACAGGCAACTCTTCAAAGCCTAGTAGTTAGGCACCATTTGGCGATGAAGAATGCGCAATGTGTATGCGAGGAGGACCTTTACAGCCTCGACTTTTCGGCGACCTCGCCTCGGACCCGCGACTTGGACGACCTGCGGCGCTCAGCGTCCTTGCTCTTCTTCGTCTTGGTGCGCCTCAGCACAGGGAGGTCGTCCTCCTCTGACTCGTCGACGGTCCATAGATCGGGACTTGGTTCCCTCCATGAGTGGCGATGGCCGGAGAGGGTGCGTGAGTAGCGACGTCGAGCGCGGGTCTTGCGCGAGACGAGTTCCTGGGCGCGACCACGGGTCGGTTCCGTGAGGGTGATGCGTGGCGGCGAGCTGAGGTGGTTGATCTGCTGAGGGGCGTCGTTGAGGCGGTCGTCGTCGAGTGACATGAAGGATTCCTCGTCCTCTTCCGGAATGGGAGCGTGGTAGCGGGAGTGGAGTTGGGTGTGGTTGGTCTTGACATATCGGGTCCATTTGTCGGCGACGTTGGATTTGAATTTGGAAGCTTTTGAGGTTCTTTTTCCGTCAGGCACGATGATTCCCGCACTTAGCGATAGAGGGTCATATGGGTCGTCTTCTTCCGAGACTGGGGTGAGGAAGTGCGCAAAGGGTTCGTCATCGATGTCTGGGAGTTCATTTTCTTGCGGCGAAGCAAAGTCGATGCTGTCGATGCTGTCGATGCATGGAGGGAAAGAATAAGATCTATATGCTTTTGTTTCTCGGATATAGGACGGCATCGCGGATATGAGGTCTTTGATGGATTGAAATTTTGAAGAGCGGCGGACTGGAAGAGAAGGCTTGGAACTTGGTTCTACTTTGACCTTTACGATAGCGGTTACTATGCCCGGCCTCACGCCGGTTGATTCAAGCGACAGTGATGTTTTCCTTGCTGGTGGAGGCAAGGTAGGAGTGCTGGGCAGACGATGTAGTTTGGCCAGCGGAGAAAGGAGGAGGGGGATAGGGCGAGAAGCCAAGGCTTTATATAGATGACTGTGAGGTCCAGGACAGGTTCCTCTTTTATTGAGAGAGCCGCGTGTCCTAGTCACCGAGGCTGTGCAGAGGACAGTGGGCGTGGGGTGTATGATTCAGAGAGTGAGACAAGAGGGTGTGGTGCCTGGAAGTGTTTGCCGAGAGCGGGTGATGGACTGACTGACCAAGGAATGGATGGAGGACAGAAACTAGGTGGCGATGGGGAGTATTTGAATGTAGTGCGAAGGTTTGGGTTTCCGCTTGAGGACACCGAATCGCAAGCAGGATATGGGGAAGGATTCATGCAGGGCTTATATAGACGGTGGGGGAAGGTTGACGGCGAGGCTCTTGCATGCTTGGGCGGAGGGTGAGGAGAGGTGCAGCTGCAGAGGTGCAGGCATACTCAGCATAGCGACATTAGCGGAGCAGGGCGGAAAGCTTAGTTTAGTCGTGCCAGGGCAGTAGAGGAAGACATGACAGGCCGCGTGGGTGTGGATTCTACACATGATGGCTGATATGGTCCTGGTGGTGGTGTGCTGAGGAGCCAAAAGGGTCATCTGCAGAGCCCGGGGGTGCGCCATCCCTGTTCCCTGCCGGCCTCAGTTGGACGCATGCACGGCCGCGAGCATACAGTAGCCTGTGTTTTACAGGCGGCCGTTACTGCAGGTCATGGCGATCGCCGGATCGCCAGTCAGTCGAGTCGTCGTAGTCGTAGTCGTAGTCGTAGTCGTAGTCGAGTGTATTTTATTTTGATGCAGGTATTGGTAAGTATCTATCTGTATGGCAGCTTCCTGTGGAGTTGGTATTGAATTGTTACACCAGACCAAATAACTAACAAAAATGCCAAGATGCCTGTCTTATCGATACCTAGTTACATACCCCTCCCCCTCCACCACCACATTCACCACGACCACCAGACCACTCATCGCTCCAGTCCCTCACCATTCACCACTCACAGCTGCCCTCTATTCCACCTGCACTCGCTATCGCCATCCGCAATATGCGCCTGCATGCTTATGCGATTCGGCCTACTTTTCCATCACACCCGTGAACGATTTTTTTTTCATGACCCCTTCCCTCCCCAGCTTCACTATGAGCACGCACGGCTATCGCCTACCGTTCAGGTAGCTAACAGTACCGTCCGGCCCAAGCTCGGCCGCTGATGGACAACTCCCAAAGAAGGCGAATGCGTACGGTAGCTAGTTAACTATCATTCACCGCTCTTACTCATCTACGCCATACACTCATCCACAGTTGCGACTACCTGTCATCCGCTATCCATGCTCGTTGCCGAGCAGCCTTGCGTGAACATTTGTTCGGCGGACATGCCAGTCATGCCAGGTACTCGAATGATTTCCAGTCACGGGTCGCGTCACTCGCATCCTGCATCCAAGTCTCAACGCAATTATTGACCTGCTTTGAATGTGTGTGTGTGTCTGTCTCAGTTGACCCCGCCAGCCAATACACTATCGCAATTAACCAGGTGCGCCAAACGACTGCCTCTTGATTGTACTGATCATTCGGCATCTATTGCCATGAGTCGCAATAAGCCAACGTCAACATGGTTAATCATCAAGCCTCCTCACTAGCTCCGCGGTCTTGTCCAGCCAGCCAAGCCATTCATGAGTGCCTACAATACCGGTTTCTGCCCATTCACACCTTGGAATTCTCGCTATTCCACCACACAACACCATCAACTATGCGCTTAGTATTCAAAGGCGTGACAATTACGGCCAACGCGTCCGTACGAGTCACCCTCGTCTACCTTTACCGGTGTAGCTTACGTTGCTCTGCACGCCTGTACACACCACACCAACCCGTCGGCTGGGTTCAAACTTCAGGCTTACGGCCATCCCACCCTGCACCGACTTATGATTTTCCATCGTTTATCGCGTTCTGCCATTAAACTGCAGGCAGGGTCTTGATGTCAGAACCTAATCATCGTTGCGTCGAGGTACTTTGTTCCAGCTGAGCGGATCCATCCAACATCGCGACAATCAGCGCTGAATGTATACTTTGATCCTGTGATGACGCCAAACCGACAGCCCTTTTTGAAGCCACCTTTCCTCACGCGAAAGCCAAAAAAAGAAGCTATGGTGTACTTCTAGGCGAGGCGTGTCCCGAACTGGCTTGCGCGGCGTCCAGGGCTAAGGATAAAGGTAGTTGGCTGAAAATGTATTACCCTTTTCGGCAGCTCACCTCATTCGAGATCCTGCGGTGTCCCATCTGGCCACCTGATCGGGCATCCGACACCGATGATGAGGATAGCTTCACCTAAAGCCCTTGAAATCCTCCGTGGCTTGATTCTGTTATCAGTCCATGTGGCTGTACAATCGCCACAGGCTATTCCTGTCCGTTCTTATTTATTACAACACTGAATACCAACCGAAGCTGTCACAAAAGACAATCATTATATGAATACCAAGACAATCGCAACGTATAAGGCCGAAAAGCTTCATGTTTGAACGACCATCGCGATCGGTTCTCGGCATTAGTACACCGATAGATTGGCGATCGCGGTCGTTATTCGGGTTACTTTACCCCATAACGCCCAAAAACAACGGTAATGGATGCTGCAAGACGTTATTCTACAATTTGTGTATACAGTACACCTGGGTTGGCTTGGGAGTTGAGGCTCACAATGTTACATGTACACACCGCCACTTCCTACTCGGACCGTACGCTAACAGACTACGCTAAAATTTTCAAAATGCCAGCGTCTGAATGGTATACTAACAATACATTTGGCAAGCTTACCCCTACCAGCAAAATGGCACGTGAACAGTAATTGGTATTCAGTATCTGCTGCTGGAAGCTGCCGAACGAAAATGCGATACATTGTCTACTCCGACGCCGAACCGTTCGAACCAGTTTAGACGCATATTCATGGCATGCTTTTCCCGGCGCGCCTCATCCTACGAGCATATGAGGCTTTCACCGCTTGCTAGAGAAAACTGCAGAGCTCCACTCGATGACGTCTTCACGCAAACGGATAACTGTCAACAAGAGCCTCCAGTTCGGCCTTTCTACTAGCATTGTGGAGCAACGCCGCACTATCTCGTATGAAACCTCACGGCATTCATGTAAACGACCGAGGCCTGTCCTTGATACTACATACAAGGGCGTGTAGTCTTTGTCCCAATTCTCACTCTCCCCCGATCGCCCCACGATCAGCCCCCACTGGTCGACTACGGACCGATTGATCTGTATGCGTTTTATAGATCGGTATGACTGACTAGTTTGGGTTGTCTCCACTGACTCTTGGAGATCCGACGTCATTGCGCATATGTGCCATTCATATACCGTCTGTAGTGCCGTTGGGCTTCGTATTTCTCTGTTCGCCTACCCATACTGTCCACTTTGGCAACTGATCAAATGCATGGCCGACATCGCAGACACGTGTCAAGTAATAGGATTCGTTAACTTCACGAAGAAACTGGAATCTTTCCTCTCGCGTTCAAGGCTACCTGGCAACTGTATCTCACACTGTGACTTTGCGATCGTACAAATGAGAGGTAATCGGATTCATCAGATTAAATTGCGAGTGGCCGAAGGCTCGAGATATCAAATTAAATGTGTTTCACTCCTCCCATGATCCGTTCACAATCTGATTCCTCTTGGTTCTTTCTCGAGAACGACCGCGTGGACTGAAAGATTTTGCAGTCATTATGGGCACATCACTGAATGCCTTCATTATCTGCATCTCCTTGCAACCCCTTGTCTTCCCTCCCATCTAACCAACTTGTACAAAATACACATCTCTTCGCTTTCTCGCTAATCTCTTTCCTGCAATATCGGCACTTGACCTTCCTCTTCACAATATCCTCACCGCTCCCGTGACTGTACATATGCGCAATGACCCAAAGCGCAAGCGCGACAACCAAGAATCGTATAATTTTATCGAGAAAGTTGCCCCAGGCAAAGACGACAGCTCCATCGGCAAGCGCTTGCGCAGGTGTGTTGTAGCCCGCGGCGATGCTCGCATTGGCGTGTGGGCCAGGCTGTAAAGTGCTGAATTTCTGGGGCAGGTTTCGAGAGAGGAAGGGTAGGAGGGAGAAGATAGGGAGCAGGATATCGGTTACGAGGCTGTTGGCTACCGCGGTGAAGGAGGCTGCAAGACTGTTGTTTTGTTCGGTCGGGTTAGAGGCTGTACATCCACTCAATCATGTTTTATTGAATGTCTTACATCAATCCGACAGCGACTTCAAGAACGTTGTCCCGCAAAGCAAAGTTGGCGAAGCTGTCAAACGCGCGACGCGTGTGCCTGCGAACGCCGTTCTCGGCGTCGCGGAGGTATTGATGCGTACTGTCGTCGAGACGGGGCATTGTTTTTTCCCTCGATGAATACGATCAAAAGAAGGAGTAACAAATAAAAAGATAGCTTGAGTTAATAGATGTGTACATCAAAATCAATGATTGAGGAGGTTGAGACGTTGAGGAGTATGTAGGGGGTAATAAAGTTCCTCCCCGCCAAGTTGGAAGATCACACTGACCAATCGGACGGCGTGAAATACGGTACACCTCCGCATCTCTCTCCGCAAGTAACGTAACCCCTCCATAACTAAAACCTGCCATCTTTTCACCCTGCGCGAGAGGGGGGAAAAAAACATCACACACTTCTACCAGATCTATCAAACAACACAGCATCGGAGACATTCTCTGCCGCCTCGAAACCATCCTACCGAGCGCTTTCCTCCCACCTACCCAGATCCTACCTCGCACGACCTCTCGCTCTTCACTCCTGCATCTCCTACCACTTTCAAGCCATTCAACTCCAAAACAAACAACTCCAAACCACACCTTCAAAAACTAACAACAACAACAAAAACAATGCCACCAACCCCACCCCCAACCCACCTCTACAAAATCCTCCCCACGGCGCCTCCCTCCCCTCTCCCTCCAACCCTCCCCCTCTCCGACCTCGACAAATCCGACGGCTTCATCCACCTCTCGACCGCCTCCCAAGTCCCCGGCACCGCCGCGCGCTTCTTCGCCGACTCCGCCGAACTCTGGTTACTCAAGATTCGTCTCGATGCTGTTCATGGCGGCGTTGATGGCGGGGAGGTCAAGTGGGAGGCGGTGGAGATTGAGGGGGAGGTTGTGGAGTTTCCGCATTTGTTTGGGGGGGAGGGGCTTGGGGTGGGGAATGTTGAGGAGGTGGTGAGGGTGGAGAGGGGGATGGGGTGGGGGGGTTTGAGGGTTGAGTAGGTGGGATGGGGGAGATGTGGGAGAGGGTGGTTTGAGGGTTGAGGGGGTGGTGAGTATTGGGGTTACAAACTCAACGTTTTTTTTGGGGGGGAGGGTTGTAAATGGTTGGGTTTGGTTTGGCGTGTGGTGTTTGTTATATACATCTACCTACTCATACCTACCTATATATGTGTATACATGTACATATGTACAATAGTTCCCCATTCCCCGTCTTCTCAACGAGACGAAAAAGAAGAGAAAAAAAAAAGCAAACAATCAAAACATTTTTCAAGAAAACCCCCCCCCTTCTCTGAATTAAACTATTTCCCCGCACACCTACTACAAAGACGTATCCTCCCTTCTTACCTAATCCATGTCTCACGCCGTATGACACACCTTACAACATCCATTCTCTCATTTTAACGCCATACATATATCTTCATCAACACCCCGCAAAAATCCCACTAATACCCCTTCCCCTCCTCCCCTAATCACCAACAGACTTGGAAAACACCACCTATGCTAACCGCACACTACACTACACTACACTACACTACACTACACTAACCTACTCTCCTCCCTTCATTCTATTCTAAATATCTTACGCCCTTCCACCTACCCTACCTACCAACTAAAAAAACATGCAATATTTTCCACAACATAAACCCGCTAAAATCCCTTATATATCAAACAGCACTGACTTTGGGAAATGTCGCATATGCCGTACGTTACGTAGGAGGTATACTATAATGTTGTGGGTGTATTTTTGGGTAGTGATGGATGTAGGTAGCTGGAGGAGTTGGAAATGACTAACTAAACTTATCGCTTATTGCTCGCTCGCTCGCTCGCTCGTGCGTGCGCGGGCGTGGGACCTATGTATGATCGCGCGCCTGCGAATCGCTTTATTAAGTACCTACCTACACAGTCCTGATCCAAACATTTATGTTTCAAAAAGGGGAGTGGGAGATATTAGTATTGGTATTAGTAGGGGTACATAGAAAGCTTGTACATAGCCTGGAGGGTTAAATACGAAGGGAGGCGTACTCGGAAGCCGGGGGGGAAGCGGCCCGGTGCGCGCGCGCGCGCGTGTGTGCGTGCATTGTTTTGATCGGGGTTTAGGGATGGGGTGGATGGGTGGATTGAGTTTTTTTTTTGCTTTTTATCGATATTTGATTTTTTTGGGGTACCAGGGGTGTCATGGGGTTTAGGGAAAGTGTTGTGTGGAGAAATGTGTGGGAATGTGGGAATGTGGATTTGGATGTACATATGCATGTCTTAGGTTATGGGTTGGTGGATGGTGTGGATGGTGGTGTGGTGTGGTCATGAGGACCTAAACTGTGGCACGCACCTGGGGTGCCGGTGTGTTAGTAATATGTTTGATTTGAGGGATGTGCGGGTTGATGCTCTCTCTGTATTTATCCTTTTTTGAGAATAAAGTGGGGGGATGTTGCTTTGGAGGTTGAAATTAATTGTAAGAGTGGATTGTAGTGATGTTAAATAGTTTAAAATTGATTGTTAATGTATGTCTTGTCGGAATGTTGAATGGTGAATTATTTATGTGTGTGGGTGTGTGGAGTAGGCAAAACGGCAGCATGGCCTCGCTGTACAAAATGACTGGTTGTTAAGTATCTGGTGCAAATATATTAAATTAAATTGTAGGCTGAATGATGGATTACATTGTGACGATAAGTATCTAGAAGGATGGAAGGTGAAATGCGTATAAGCTTTGTGTAAGAGTGGTCTAAGATGGAGGGAAAAATGCATCCAAGAACTCGCAGTGCCTAAGGAAACTAGGAATATATAAGTGGATAGCATGGCAAAATACTATATAGTGCACAGGTAACTAGGCGAGTGTATACCTTATACTTCTTAAGTAATTTTCCTTATTATTTTCACTAAAGGTGTAAGCTAACATCGCACCTTAATTATTTACAGAACGCATTTGGATAAAAGCTAAAGGAGAGCTCAGAAGATAAGAGTTTTGATGTTAAGGCTTTAACCCTTATAAATCTAATCTAGTTATCTATATCGTATAATGAAGCAACAAGGACGCCACCACTATTTGCACGTTTAAAATTGTTACCTAATGGCGCTTCTATTACAACTAAACCCTCCATCACATCTAGTCAGGCTCTCATCACATCAAGCATTCTACACATAGGCCCTCCCTGCTTCTGCTGATTGTTCTCTTGTACGAACGATCCACCTCGATTGTGTATATAAATTGATCGAACCTTCCACTCATTCCATCAATCAGGGGCTGCTACATTGATTTCTTGCACTCGGTGACAAAAACGCTATCCATCCACAAAGACCTCTTGCTTACTGCGGAAGCTTAGTGATCCTGTCGCCCTTCTCTTAACGGACCACACTAAGTCTTTTTCTAGATGCTAACGCCAGCATGCAAATCCCCAACGTGTCTAGCCATGCGCGCCGGCGTGCCGTCAGTGGTCAGAAGGTTAGTAGCAACGCCAATTGCATGCGAAACAGCGATGATATTCTCTAGAGTGACGGTATCGACTTTCTTGCTCCAGCCAAGCTCGGTGGGTAACCTCTCGTTCTCTATTTCACACACACATGAATGCGTTAGCCCGACATGCTCATTCCCATCCTAATCCCAATCCCTTCCAAAAACGAAATGTATGTGTGAAAGGGGAGAGTCTGGGCAACTTACCAAAGAAATACTCAACCAAACTCTTCTCGACCGTGACGGTGTTGATATCGCCGAAGACTATGAATGGAGCGGCCATTTCGCCCAAGCTAAACGATTCGGTAGCGTTGGTGAAGCGGTACGTTGGATTCGTGGCTCGGGACTCGATTTGCTGGAAGAGTTTGCTGTTTGCGATCATTTGTCTAAAATGCGAGGGACGATATAGTTAGCACATGCCTCGGGCTGCGTATTCGTACATGGGGGTTTTTCGTACGCGGTGAGCGTGTCGGCGGTCCAATATTTGCGCGAGGCGTCGAATACGGATTGGTTGAATACGTGGTTGTTGCCGAAGAAGTCGTCGGTGCGGGAGATGGAGGCGTCGTGCTCGAGAACGTTGTGTCGGTTTAGGTCGTCGCTTTATGGGTGGCATTAGTGACGGGGTGCTTGATGGAGGTGTTACGGATAAAGGGTGAAATGATATCGGTGCACCTGCTACCGAGGCCCTTGTTCTTCGGTTTAAAGGATGCAGAGTAATGAATGAGATTGAACGGTCTGACGTACAGTGTGAAGAACGTAGCGTTGGGCTCTGGACTGGCGATGATTGCTTGGTCCCACATGATTCCCGCGAGCGTCTCATCGAAGTTCAGCCCTGTTTTAAGGGCAGAGATGGCGTTTGGCTTAGTGATGTTGCGGCCGTCGCGGGGAAGGAAGCCATGGTTTGCGAGTGTGTTCATCATAGGACATGGTCCGCGGAAGTCGTCTGGCCCTCCCGGAATGAAAGCATGAGGGTCTTCGTCGCTAGAGGAAGGGCTCGCAGAAGTGAGGGCGAGGAGGGTGGTGGTAGTGAGGACAGAATTGAGCTTCATGATGTTGACTGCTGATCAAGTGTTGTCGAATAGATTGAATTAAATTAGATACAGATTGCTGTTTTAACTGTCTCGACGTGAGGAATCATGCTTAAGATACTTTATACTTATAGATTTCCTTATAGGAACCCTTCTCGCCGCTCTCGCTCAGACACAATCAATGGTGAAACACCTACCTGTTCTCGCACGTCCAGCTATGAAGGCACCTTTGATGTATTTTCCCATATCAATCTCTTGCGCATCAACCGCGACTTCATCTCCAACCAATAAAGACAAACACATTACAGCAGAAATACAAAGTGTGGGGACGCTACGTCGGCAAATCTATCTCTTTATGCTACAAGTTAAGCTCCGAGTGATGCAGGTGTTTCGTTTTAGGCTAGATCGCCTTCGGTCCCGTACTCGAATACGCGTTTGCGCTCGTACTGGAATACGCGTATTCGCGCTCGTATT
This sequence comes from Periconia macrospinosa, assembly GCA_003073855.1. Taxonomy (NCBI): domain Eukaryota; kingdom Fungi; phylum Ascomycota; class Dothideomycetes; order Pleosporales; family Periconiaceae; genus Periconia; species Periconia macrospinosa. Next base: position 119,885 of record KZ805356.1, read on the forward strand.
GCCGGTTTACGAATCGCTTATGGTGAGTGCAACCAAAAGACATATCAATTGCTAGACTAGTCAATGAGACGAAATCTACGTATATGTTTATTTATTCAAATTATTAAACTTGTCTTCTGTCGCGGGATGGATCGCCACTAACCGCGGCTTGGAGAACCTCGCTCCGATACCTACTAGGAAGTGGTATGATTTAATAAAAATTGACCTACTACAACTAATTCTAAATATATATATTCTACTTTTCCGTAATATTACGTTTGTATCTGCTATAGTATATAGTATAAGGAATGTTATCTTAGAATAAAAAGCTATAATGTTTTAACTTAAAAATCTAACGTGATTTTAAAAAAATACTATTATAAGTCCGCAGTTAACTTCTTAAAAATAAGTTAGGAAAAGAGTTATGCATAGTTTAGGTGAAAATTATATAACATACGGAGGATTTACTTACTTCGGAGTCCGCTAGTATTGCTCGTATTGATGTTAGTTTTGGGGAAGTAAAACAAAAAGTTAAGAAGAGAACGCGCACGCGCGCGCACACGACGAGGAAACGTAAAGGAAACAACTAACAAGTAAACGGGTGACGAGAAAAGGTGACGAAAGAGAAGCATACATATGTAAGAGAAGCGGAGCGTAAGGGAGAAGTAAAGTTATGGCGTGCATTTGCGGTAGTAGATAAACCTATATACACTCTATCCTCAACCAGAAAGCTATTTCTGCCAACTGCAGCCTTGCACAACCACCCGTTCCAAACCCATTGCCTGTGAGTGATCAAGTATAAAAGCTGCTTTACTACTGTAATGTGCTAACGAGCGCGCAGGAGCATTCCACAACCTGAACCGTCACTGTTCCAACGATGGCCTCTAAGGTTCGAAAGTTCCTCTTCCTCACCTCTGAGCAAGTCATCCGCCTCCACAACGTTGCGATCACGACCATTGATCCCACCCAGCCGTCTTTGCTGGAATCGGCAGTGCAGTCGCCCATCAACATAAAGCACTATACCAACCAACAGAATCTATTCCAACTGGCAGGAGCCCTCTCAGAGAAGATCATCAAGAACCACGCCTACCAAGATGGAAACAAGCGTACCGCGCTCGTGGCGGCAGATATGTTTCTAAAGATCAACGGGTATCAACTCCAGGAAACACCGTTGAAGCCAGATGCCGTAGGAATGGACCTGGAAGGCGCCCTCGTTGCGGTTTGTACGGATGTGTGGTCGGCTGAAGAACTGGGTCGATTCTATGAGCAAAAGGCTACTAAGATTGAAGAGTGGACACGTCGGATATCATGGCCGATCGAAAGGAAGCTATAGAGGGTTGAGCAGCAGGCTTGAGTCAGGTGCTGTTTATATGTTGAGGCGATGATCGATGATACCTACACTGTGACCCAACGCGGTGTCTATGATAATGGTGCACACATGCTGGGTCACATATCACGGACGATGGATGGTTTTGTTGGGAAGAGATGAGTCACTAAACCCTAAATACGCTCGATCACGTCATCTCTTCGCATACCTTAATGCCGTGAGTGATTTCATCAATCCTTGCTATGGTTAACAAAAAAAATTCATAGAGGGTTGAGCATTGGGCCATATCGAGCGTCCTTTTGCGCGGCCAGGACGCTCTTCAGGGAGGCATTTCGGCTTGAAGCTGGGACATTTTTTGAGGAAATTCTTTGTTTCATTTCAAGGTCCCATTTTGTATGTTATGGAGACGGGGGTATCAAACGGGGTTAGCACCATGGCAACCATCTACTCAAGCTTAAAGGTAAAAGCCTTATCACGTGCACACTCACATGATTCCTGTATACATTCTCCAGCTTCCATAGTGATGCTCCATCACTCAATCAATCACTTTTTCATCTCTTAAAAATTACATGTCCTTTAGCCTGTCAAGTGCAGGTCCAAGGTCTGGCAAGATTGTACTAGCGATTTCCGCAAATGCCGCTGCTTTCTGTTAGTATCTAGGTACTAAAAGAAAGTGGAAAAGAAAAATAAAGTACCATCCTGAGTTCCATCTAGAGCGATTTGATGCATTATGCCGTAGAGATACAGCGTTGCTGGACTTGTCTTCCCATCAGACTGGGGAGGAAGCGGTTCAGGAATGTCGAGGCGGGGGTAGCTAGTCGATTGATCTATGAAATATTAGCAACAGCAAGACATCAGACAGCAGGGGTTTACCAAGGGCAAAGTGTTGGGTGTCGTGAAAGTAGGTTAACGGCAACCTCTCCCCGCGTTGTGGAGGAACTGGGGGCTGAGGGAGGCTGCTAGCGGCACGTAGAGCAAAGCCAACTTCTGTTGGAATCATTACATAGGCTCCACCGGGGCTGCAGGCGTGAATAGAGATTTCTTTGGTAACTGGGGCGCCTTTTGGCCCTAAGCTGGTGAACTTGGCCGTCGCGGTGTGGTGAGCTCTTGAAGTTGCTGCGTAGTAGGGTGGCCCGATTGCATGCAAGGGTCGAGAAAACGATGGACGAATTGCGGTATGCACAGCTCGCGCAGCCATGGTGCGAAATCTGGCGAGGGTAACTTGGTGTAGTTAATTACCCGAAGGAGACGGGAAGGCGAAGACAGTAATGATTACGAATACAGGTAACTTAGTTAAGACTGCCTTACAAGGAACGTTATGTAAGGCTCTGTGGCTGTGTGTTCACGTGTGGAGGCGTGGCTGGTGCTCGGTCCAATGGCGCATCGGAACGGCGGTTGATGGGCGCAGCGCAACGCAACTCGCAGGCAGCAGCAATTGCAACCCTTACTAGGTAGCCTTATACCGAATGGCCCACGACGCTTCAGGCAGTCGTCTTCATTACTCCTCTCCCCTCCCTTTTTGATGTCTTCCTACTCCCCCGGATAGATATCTATTATTTCTTTCCCTTCTCCTACGCCGCCTTCTCACCATAATTGCGGCAGCCCGCATCAGACACGATACCCCCGAAAGGGATACCTACATACATCTCCGCTGACGCCTACACGCTCAACACTTTGCTAATGGAGACGATAAGTAGGCTGCCCCGCCGCCTCACCCAGCTCTACTCAGACACAAAAGCCTCGTGCGATGCCGTCGTGGAGCAGGACACACCAGGCTCGCAGCCCGAAATCAACGCCCTCCACCGCAAGTACCGCATCCAAAAGGACCGCCTGATCGCCTGGGGCCTCGAGTGGAGCGACAATACAAAGGGCAATCACGAGGACATTGACGAGGGCGTCGAGCGCGCCGGCCTGACCGAGACGGTGACTTCGGTCCTGGGCACCATCAAAGACATTCTGGATGAAGCCGAGCGCATGCACCCGCCCGCCGCCGTCCCCACAGGCGCTGGCCCCAAACAATCCCTCCCCCCGCCGTCCTCGTGGGCCTCCGCGGACCGGTCACGGTACGAAGACCTCGCCAAGGATCTCACTACCTCCATCGACATCCTCTACGACCTGTCTAGGGCCCGCCGCACGCAGCGCGAGGGCGCTGGCCATGGTCTAACTCGTGGTCCTAGTCCCCTTCCCGGACGGAAGACTGCATCAGAATCAAAAATCCCCACCGCCCCCGTATTCCTTTCCTCACAGTACAGCGCCTCCGACATCACCCTCATTAATCCCGCTACCATCCCCGCCTCCCACGACCAACACCCTGGCGTTACCCTTTCCGATAGCCTTCCTCCACGTCTCGACCCTTCAGATCTTATCCTGCCTGAGGAGGAGCCGCCACCTTACGAGAGCGTGGGCAAGTCTTCCATCCGAATCATCGGAAAGCTGCGCACCAGGCATAGCTCGACGAACCCCTGGAAAACGGACGGAAGCAAGACTATTGAGACTCCAGTGCTCGTGGAGTATGCGACATACGACCCAGCATATCGTCTTACACAAGTTCCCCCGCCTACCGATCGCCTCGAGACCCTCTTGGAGATTCTTGGGAAGCTAGCAAACGACCAAACGTTTCACGGCACACTCACTTGTCGAGGGTACTTTGAAGATCCCGCCCAGCCACGTTTTGGCTTCGTTTTTGAGCTCCCTTCATTCGTTCATTCGGGTGCCTCTGACTCTCACAAGTCTGTTGACGAACTCAGACCAGTTACACTGCTCAGCGTACTTCAAACCGGCTCCAAATCGTTACACAACTCGAACAGCGCGACGCCGCCACTCGAGGATCGCTTTCGACTCGCATTCACGCTGGGCTCCACGTTCAATAAAATACATGGCGACAACTTCGTACACAAGGACGTGAACAGTAGCAATATCCTCGTATTCAGGAAGAACAAGCGCCAATCCGCAAACAGCAGAGCACTCCAATACGCCCTGCGCTCACCCGTTATATGCTCTTTCGATCTCTTTTCCGAATACGACATTGAACCCGCCAGCACCATGCCTCCACTCAACATCTACCGACATCCCGAGGATCCCAAGTTCACGGGAGAGAAGGGTAAACAGTATGGCCCGCAGTTTGATCTGTACAGTCTCGGCCTCATCCTCCTCGAGGTCGGCCTGTGGCAACCCCTTGCCGATCTGTGGAAACCCAAATATACGCTTGCCGACTTCAAACAGCGGGTGGAAGATGTCTACATTCGGCGCTTGGCGTCCAAGTGTGGCACTGCCTACATGCAAGTCGTGCGCGATTGTTTTTGGGCGGCCGATCGGATCGCGTCGGGCGCGGAGAGTCTGCAGAACTTTTCGCAGTTGTACAATCGGATCATCATCAGGCTGCAGCGATGCTGCCTGCTTGATGAAGTCGAGCCTGGCTTCGAATGGGGCGGGTTGAGTAATGCGGCGGCGCATACCGCCGGCTCATTGCCACTCAAACGGAAGACGGCGGCCAGTCATACCCAGGCAACAGAGGCTGCGTTGAACCCAACGTATAGGAGTGCCAAGAGATGGGCGCTCGAGAAGGGTTCGCATGCCCTTGAGCGCACTCGATCTCTCTCAAAACAGTCACCAAAAGCTTCACCGAACTTGTCGCGACACGGATCTCATCGCTCGCAGAGTTCGATTCGCAAATCCATATCACAGCTAATTAGTCCAAAGGAAGGTCCAACCGAGGAAATGGAATGGGAGTCAAGAAATCCTCTTGAAGAGTCGGGTACTCTGGTCGACACACCACCAGATTCACAAGAATTGCACCCCGCGACCCCGAATGCAGCAGAGCGTGCATCGAAAGCCGAGTTTCACATTAACCCGCCCAAGTCGATGTCGCTTAAGGATTACAAAGACAAAATCATCCTCCTTCAGAAAGTGTGGAGACAAAGAAAGCAGAATCGCACTAACACCATCGAAGCCCTCATCACCGACGGCATACGCCACTGGCCCCAGGCAACTATTGGCTACCCAACACCGGAACCCGAGGAGAAACCGCAGCAGTACGAAACTCATTCTGTCCAGATACAACGACATATGGATCAGAGCAACAGTCCTAAGCGCTCGTCGCTGGAGATCAATACTAACATAGAGCCGGTCACACGCCCCAAACTCCGTCTGCACCCTATACAGTTTTCTCCTGAGATCCTAGAAGAGTGGCATTCGCAGATGCTTCCTCGGTTGGAACGCTTGATGGAGCGTGCACTTAGGGAATCGGATGAAACTGTCAGCATCGACTTAGTCGCCATGGGTGTAACCCAGGACAAAGCGCGCCCCACGGTGTTCGTGACATGCAGCAGCGTGCCAAAAGTCAAGGCCGTGCTGAACCGAAGGTTCAAGTATAACCCCGAAGTCTTCGACCTCAAGGTCCGACGTGGGAAAATTCGACGTTCGAAGCTCAATCGCTCCACTCGTCGCCGAAAGCTACCTCATCGCTCGATGATGAACATGGACAGCTGCGGTGACATGCACGTTATGAATCCCTACCATCAACAACGACCAATCTGCGGAGCATCTATTGGGGCGTTCCGTGGCGAACACCTTCCTCCAGTGTCGTATGGAGGTGTCATTCTCGTGGATGATGAACCTCTGGGCATGAGTGTCCACCATCTGCTGGATGCGCCATCTGAAGATGAAAGCGACGCCGGCGACGAGAGTCCTGCCCCGGCTCTCTCTAGCGCTCGCAACACCAACAACCCATGGCTTGCCGGTATGGGTGCCCAGCCTGGTGTACAGATCGCATCAAACTCCCCAATGCCTCTTTGGGACTTGGAAATTTCTGACGATGAAGCATTCAAGAGCGATGATGGTTATGACTCGTTCAATCTTTCTTCCGACTCCGAGTTTGACTCGGACGAGGAGTCGGACGATGGTGAGGATGACTTGGCTGATTCGTATTCCTCCCGCGCTACAGCGGGAGATATTGACGGCGTTGAAGTTGGTGAGGGCGAGGAAATTAGAATCACGCAGCCAGCTATCGACGATGTCGACGATGACTTCTTCCCAAGCGAGGAGGATAAAGATGACGATCACCTTTCTTCTCACGAGCTAGGACACGTGCATGCGTCTTCCGGCATCCGCCGCTGGAAGAAGGACGGCATCGTCCACGAGATTGATTGGGCGCTGCTCAAAATCAGCGAGGAGCGCCTTCAGCCCTACAACTTAGTCCAGGGTGGTCGACGGTTCTGCATCAACCGGCAGATTGAGCACGACCAGCGCGAAATCTCGACCAAGCTGGAGCACCCCGTCAGTAGACGCCATTACAAACCCGACGAAGACGAATACCCGAACGGCGTGGTGCGTGCCAACAGCCTCGGTGGCCTCAATGTGCACTGCTTTGGCCGCACCACGGGCCTGCAAGGCGGGATGGTGGTACGTGTATCCTAGGTACGAAGTACTAGCGACTTCTTTGCCAACCTACTCCCCATACACACAAATGTAGTGCATCTCAAACTAACTTAATTCATAGGGCCCTGCCATGAGCTCCGTCCGCATCTACCGCCGCAAATCTTTCGCCCGCAGCTGGCACGTTGCCGGTGGCTTCGGCGTCGGCGGCGACTCAGGCGCCTGGGTCGTCCAAAATGGGACGCACCACGTCGTGGGCCACGTCCTTGCCTGGTGCGAGCGCAACAAGATCGCGTATATCTGTCCCATGGAAGTCCTCTTTGAAGACATCAAACGCACCCTCGGCGCGAAGCGCATCTACCTCCCCGGATCGGCGGAGGAGTCGCGGTATCGCGCCAAGGCCGCCAAAGAAGCGGTTAAAATCAAGGTCGTGGAGAGGGAGAAGGAGGATAGTGGCGTTGATGAGATCGAGGGCAAAATCGAGGGGTTGGGGATTGTCGATGATGCTGGTGTGGGTGGTGGTGGTGCTGGGCCGAGAGTTTTAGCCACGACTGCGACGACCACCACCACCACCGCAGCGAGGAGAAGTAGGATGGCGTCCCTACCGCTGCTCAATACCCGCGGCAGCGGCGACAGCGATAAAGAGAATTTCCCTGCCCTGAGGGGTAGGGTCGTCAAGGTTGGTGGTTCGGCTGGGACTACGCCTGCTGGATCTGCGACACAGCAGAGGGAAATGGTTGGTGTGGGTGCGCCGTGATATGCGCATGTGATTTTCAATGATGCTGGTGTGCGGACGATATCGTATCGTATCGAACTTATTTTTTTTCTTTTGTTTTCATTTGGGGGGTTTGGCTTGGGTTGGGGAACAAGGTTGTTCGTTTGTGATACCCGCTTTTACACATAATACGTCTGTCTACGCTCTCGTCTCCGCTCTTGGTATGTAGGGAAATTTTTTACGATTTTTTTTTTGGGGAGTGTGGAAAGAAAAGTAGTATGTACATATATATAGTGTGTTTGAGAGAGTGAGAAAGTTGGATAAGGTCGACGAATGAAATGAATGAATGGAGATATTCAAACTAGTAATCGACAACCGCAATTGTATGTGCGTTAATTGATGTAATGTAATGCTAAATGGCAATAGAAAGTTATATGTACATATAATCTATTGCATACATTTATTTGTACGAAATCAAAGGGGGTACGTAGTGGTGTAATAGCAGTTTTGCTTATATGTATGTGTATATCGTATATTGAAAGGTATGGGATTAAATGAAAGAAAGAATGGCTAGGTTTCTTTTGTTGTTTGTTGTTTGTGTTTTGTTTTTAGTGTTGGGGGTTTTGAAGGAAAGGATGGGGATTTTGGAGGGGAGGAGGGGATTGTGGAAGTGGGAGGAGGGAGGGAGGGAAGTGTGAGTAGTGAGTAGTTTTTGCGTTGGGGGTGGGGGGGTTTGTAGGTGAAGGTGGAATTTAGTTGGGCGAAGGAATATATGTAGTGTAAGGGTAGTTTAGTTTAGTTTTAGTAAAGTATAACGACGGTATTCGTGGTTATGAGCGCGATTTATGGGGTTTGGGATTGGTGGATTTCTGCGGATAGTTGAGATGGAACTATGGAGTACTCAGTAATAAAGTTAATACCCATGTAAGAGACTACGAATAATCTCCCCTATTTTTCTGTTGCGACATTACCTACACGTTTCTCTGGTACAACAACATCCAATTTTGATTACTTTAGGTTTTTTTCCGCGATATTGCTACTAGACATTGCCCATCCGGTCTCAATATGCTTGACGTTAAGATAGCGTAATAGTCACATAAAGAAGAGGGAGTCTTAAGAAATGTTTTGATTGTAGGTGTTGAGCGCGAAAGACGCTTTACTATCTGTGAAAGAAATGGATGGCTCGGTGGCCAGAAACTAACATACAGAAACATAAAGGATACATGATTAAAAGAAGACAGAGGGGGGAATGGGGGGATAAAGGAGTGTATAGAACCCGCGACAAATCCATAATGTCCGGAATTTTTTTTTAAAGAAATCCAAGCACATTAAATGAAAGGCCAGCCACTCTGGCAAAAGTCCAAATACCCTGAAAACAAGACAAACACAATCGAGAATTAAGTCCACGCACTCGGACTTCAGTCCCTGCTGGGCGGCGTATGCCGTGGCATAATCGTGCAGTTGTCGCAGTAAGGATGATGGCAATGAAAGCATTCCGACGAGTTGTAGTTCCAGGTCCCGCAGTAATCTTCGCCTCCGCAGCATCCCCAGGCAAGGTTCACCCAGGGTTCCTCGTCGTTGCCAGCTGCTGAATTGACATGTTCGTAACAACGCGCACGCGCGGGCCGACGACGACGACCTGGATACAATACGCCTTATGTTAGTAACAAATTATGCAGTGTTCGCACCGCTCATGTCCGCAATCGATACACGTGTCCTCATAGTAATTATTGATTATAGAACAGTGACGTTCGCCGCCGCCGCAGCACATCCACTTCCAATGCGTTGGCTGGTCACGCGACGACATACCTGTGGAACATGATGCTGATGGTCCAACGCGCCGTCCTGCTGACAAGTTGATTCTAACGTCGTCGTTGTTGTCGTCGAGCGAGGAGGGGCCTGGGAGTGCTGCCGCTGGTGGTGGAGGCTCGGTACTCTCCGTCAGTGTCAGACCCGTATGGGTCTGGTTCAGGGATGGGAAGAGTTGTACAGTAGTAGCATTGGTAATGCCCGCAAGAACCGCACAATTCCTCGAAGTCGTAATTGACCTTCTCGCACCCCTGGCAGCAGAACCATTTGGGCTGCGAGTCGTCGTTTGAGTTGCGCGCGTGGGGATGTTGGTTTGTGGTAGCCATTCTAGCGGTGGTTCCATAGAGTGATGGTGTGTTGTTTTCTGAGTGTGTACTTTCGTAAAGTAGAGAAGTAGAGATTGTTCGAATCGAGAAGTTGGAAAGTGCTGTGTTGGAGAAGTTGAATATCATAATCCGGGGGAGAAAGACACAGGTTTATATACTTGAGCTTTTGAGTCAGCAATACCCTCTTATCGTTACACATGTCATGGAACCGCAAAGTCCTGCAGTTCATCAAAACCAGTCATCTCTGTTACACTTCTGACGTGGCTACGTTTGAATGCTCTTTTGTGCTTGTACAGAGGTTCGTGTCCAATATATTTTTGTGTTTGTCGGGTGGAACGTGGGTTACGAGGTGGTCGATGAATAGGGGCGAACCATCTTTGGCCCCAGCTCTGTATCTGATACCTTTCCTGGTTGTCACGGGTGTGGTCCTTCACTTCTTGGTATTCAAGGATGTCAGCTACGTCCTCCATGTCCTTCATATTGTCTCACGACGAATCTTTTAGCCCCACTATAAAATAAGCCATGAGGAGCGGGAAAGATTGATTTTGTGTAATTTCTTCTATGACGTTCTTCTTTATAGATTATAGCCTAGCATAGCAAAAGGACCATGCCACGTTATCCGAAAAATGAGTGAAGTGAACAAGTAAGTCTTGGAAGTGGACAGGTATCCTTGTCTATAGAATCTCTCAGACGTTCACTCCGTTCGCCCTCCTCATGATACTGTTCCTCCTCTGCCTGTTCCCAGGGTTATGGATACAAATAATCAGATTATATCACACAGCAGAAATAACTACGAAGATATGTTTCGATTCTACGTGTTTGGTGCAAGCTAGCTTTCGTTATCCATAAAATGGACGAGCACGCTGTTGAAGTTACACAGGGGACAGGTTGGTTCCCCACCCCATGTCATCTACTGAACAGTCAAGGCTCGATCGGCGACTATGTATGGGTCTTTGCTGTTTTTTCTTTTTCTTTTCTTTTTCTTTTTTCTCTCCCCTTCCCCCACTATAACCTTTTCGAACTTCTTTCCCCATATTACAGCTTAATGATACACATTAGTTTCGATTCACACGACATTCATAACACCATAGTCAAGACCAGTTTAGAAAACTCTTGCCGTATCAGCAACATTCCTAGCTGCATTCGCCGCAAATCCAAACTAGATATTCCCACCTTTGACCTTCCTGGCTATTTTTCATAAGCCAACTCCATATCGCAAATTTCGCACCACTCGTGCCCACACCATCCGCAGTTTTTATACCACTGGACCTGCTTCTGGCGGCAATGGCAGCAGATCCATTTTGGATCTCCGTTGGAAGCGGCTTTTGGGGTGGATTGTGGTGGCTTGGGGTCACACTGGTTGGCTGCCTGAAAGTTGTTGTTAGTTTTTAGGTGGGTCTGATAGACAGCGGGAAGATTCTTAGTTTCACAGAAAGACTATTGTGGCATAGTGGGCGGGCTCAAGGGTATATCTTGGGGCAGTGCGGAAGGGTTGCATCGAATACTTACTTGGGTGCCCGAGGAGGGATTTTGTTCATCAGTAGGCATGTTGGACGTGAGATCGCGTTCGTTTTTGAGTGCTTGTACAGACCGGCAAAGCGATGCTGTATGTTGCTTTTGCTGATTTTGAGGGGTATGAACAATGATGGAATGAAGAGTGGAAGCAGGTTTAAGTATATGGTGGCGACCCAGCAATTTGGAGCAGTGTCACATTTGCCTCATTCCATCGTCGTCCTGCGAGTTATTGAAAACAAGTCTGTCCTATTACACAGGCCTAAGCGCTCATGATCTAGATGTATCGCAGGCGACTGTTTCTTGAAAAGTACTGGGTCATTATGTTGAGTTATCCCTACATGTTTCATGTTCCTCTCTCTTTCTGATGATGAGTGGCAGCTGAAGGGTTGTCCACCTTCTTTCACTGTCGCTCAAATATTGCTATCTGCAGCCTCATTGTAAGACTCTTGTTTTTCTGCGCTACATGTATATCGGTCATGATCGTACAAACTGCAGCGTTCCTATGCCCTTCAAAACGGTGGTCAATCGATACTGCCCCCTCCCTGATGAGTCACTGTTGTACGTGATTCTAAACATAACAGAACTCAATAAACGCTTGAAGTCTCAGTGAATACACATAAATAGTGAAAGGCAGTGGATTATATCTGTCGTTTTACACTGATTTCTCTTGCTATCGTGACCGACATTGCACCAAAGACGCACGCCCCAAGGGACCTGCGAGGGTTTGCCTTTATCATAACCATGGGTTTCCTTCTTGAGGTTAATATCTCAGTACCGTCATCTGAAATTTTGCTATGGCAGAGAGATATTTCGATGTCAAAGGAGATAGAAAACCATACGTTATGTTGAGCTCTTCCTGCTTTATTTTTCAAGTTTAGTCCATCCATCGGTAATACAGCCATTTTTTCGTGGCTTGTCCCAATCCTGAACATCGGGAGTGCAGGAAATCTCTGAGGAAATAGATAGCTGATGCCACCGGCTGATGAGGAGAAGAATTGAAGAATTATTGTCGCAATAGTAATCAAAATGCTAGCGGCCTCCATACAGATAGCTACGTAGTCACTGACACGCTCATGCTAAGGGTGCGAATAGGTGATGGGCAGAAGGGTTTTGTTTCGAGTCGGGCGTCTTGTGCATTATAGTTAGCGAATGTGAGATAGGCTACTACATATTTAGGTAGTGAGGCTCAAGTATAGCTCTAAGTCGTAGGGCCTAAGTAGGGGTCCCTACATAACGTTAGATACGAAGGTCTAAATAAATTCCACGCCCCTTCTAACGGGTTACTGCTGCCCTTTCAATGCACCCCTGTAACAGCCGAACGCTAATCGCATGCCTAAATGGGCAGGTCATTCGAAACCCCCAAGCCACTTTTGGCTTACCCCAGATTGCGCTCGGACCATGTAATTCGTCATCTCAGAAATCCGTTTCACATGTCTTCAGAGGACTTCGACATCTACAACACCATCATCCATCACCATCACCACGCATCCATCAGTTGCGATGAAGCGATTCGTGCGCAACATCATAGCCGCCGCAGCCCTCGTGCTGGTCACGTTGGTTCTATTCGCGAATAGGCAGACTGATTTCGAAGTCTTATCGACTACGCCGTGGAGGCACGGAAGCAAAGTTACCGAGGATTCTAAGTCGAGTGGTGCGTCGCAACACCATACAACAGCGTTGAAGGGGATCAAGACGCCGTCACCACACGCGCTTCCCACACCCCCATTGCCGCCGGATGTGCCTTTACCACCATCACCTCCCAAACCGCCCCAACCACCATCTCCGCCAAAACCCCCAACACCCCCACAGCCGCCTCATCCCCCTCAACCTCCAACACCTCCAAAACCACCATCACCTCCCCAACCACCTGTGGCGCCTTTACTACCCACTGCGGCAGGTTTCTATGAAGACAACAGTCCGGTGCTCCCGTCTCTTCCCACCATTCCCTCTCATTCGCTTCCACCGGAGATTCATAAAGGTCTTGGTGATGATGACGTGCCTCAACTTCCATCGCCACCTTCGAATAATGCACTACCATCACCAAGCTCATTCCATGCCGAGTACCCCTTCCAGAACGACCTACCCATCAACCTCCCCACCACGAACCTCAAACTATTTAGCAATCACGCACCACACAACTACAAATCCGAAGGCCAGAACACATACGCATACGCAACCTTCATGGCCACCCGCAACCCATCCGTTAAAGATCCCTACTACCTCGCCATCCATTCACTGATCCACCGCCTTCTCTGGTCCGACCGGTCCAGTTCCGCAAAGTACCCTTTCATCGTCTTTGTAGCAGACTTCGTGACACAAGAACAGCGTGACCTCCTCTCTGGCGCCGGCGCCGTAGTCCGCGAACTCCAACCCCTTGAATGGAAACCCAACGTCCCCGGCGTTCAGGCCCGCTGGAAAGACCTCTTCGCCAAACTCAACATGTGGAACGAAACTGACTTCACCCGCATCCTTTTCCTCGATGCCGACGCCTTCCCCCTTGGAAAAATCGATGATATGTTCGAAACGGCACCTCTTCAGCAATGTAAATCCGCAAAAATCACCGATGATGACAAGTTACTTGATGGAACGCCCGTTTGTGAACCCTACGTGTTTGCGGGTGTTCCACAACAACCCTTCAACGCGACAGACCCCAACATCAACGTCGGCAGCATGGTGTTCTCTCCCTCCAAGCACATGCACCAGCGCCTCCTGCAGAATTACGTGAAAACCGATCGGTACGATTGCCTAATGGCGGAGCAAGCCTTCTTGAACTGGCAGTTCAACCCTAACGGCGCGTTCCCGCCGACGAAGCTGGAGCGAGAGTGGGGCGGATTCTTTCCAGACGAGACGGAGGAAGGCAAGTTGAAGGTCGTGCACGAGAAAATTTGGAGTCAGGGGGAGTCAAGTTGGATGAGTCGCGAGTGGAACAGAGGTTGGAGGGAGCTTGAGAACTTCTATGAGAGTGAGGGATTCGCGAAGATGAGAGGAGTGGATGAGGGTGTGGGAGGTTTTGGGAGATGATCCTCTGTGTCGAGTTTCAGCGATGTTGTTTGATATTTTGTACGATGAGATGGTAGTTATGACTGCAGCTACTAGACGGCTCTGTACTAGAGGTTGAGGATGATACCCAGGTTTATTTTAGTTATGCAACCTACGCGAAGTAGGAGAATATAGGCATACTTTGCCATATCGGAATAATCCTCTCGATGGAACAAGTCGCGATCCTGAGAAAACTTCCCGAATATAGCAGATAAGGACCCACCACCTACTCTTCGATCTCCATTCCCAGTCTTACTCTGCCCACTAATCGCCATGCTTCGAGAAATACTTGGACTGAATCAAGAAGACAAGGCCCCACAAAAATTATTTATTGCATTATAGACACGCCCAAATTTCCCCACTCGAATTCCTGATCTGGAGTAGCCATGCTACCTATGGTAAACCAGAGATGTCACCTATTTCTCGATGAACATCTACACAGATCTTCTCCGCGCCTATAGGTGCATATCCCATGCTATAATTCCGGATTTTACCATAGTTCTTGGCAATCGTTATACTCCCTCACCAACCGCAGCTTACTATCTAGGCAAGATCTGTCCGTAATAGATTAGAGGATTAATACCGTATCTAGATCCGTCGACCCCAAGATTGCCGATTCTTCTTTCCGGGCACGACACCTAGTCATTTGCGGGGGTACTGTATCCACATCTCTACAGGCTCTGCTGTTTGCCCATCTCGCGTAATATATTAAATCTATATCTGGGGGGAATTGCACGTCTACACCCATGTCCTGCATCACCATTGTTGTATATAAAGAAAGCAGAATATGTTTCGAAACTCAATCGACGATCTAAGATTTGAATCAGAGATTCGCCCAATCGTCCATCCCTCCCAAGCCCTACTCGTACATCGTACCCCAGCACAATCCCAGCAACATGATCCCACTTCTTTTAACTCTCCTCCTTCCCCTCGGAGCCCACTCCGCGCCCGCGCCTCAAGCAACATTCAAACCCTCTCCAGGCAACTTCCCCGCAAAAGGCGATGGCGACTATGCCGGCGGAATCTTCTCCATTCCCATCTCCCAACTCCCCCAGTATGCAGGCCCCGGCGGTACAGGACCGGAAGCACCCACCACCCCGGGACAAAAAACCTCAGGCTCAGGCCCCTATCCCTCGCAAATGCTCACCGACTCCTCCTTACCCGGCCATACCATCTTCGCGCCCAAAACTCCACCCACAGGAAACTTGAGCCTCCCATTCATCGCATGGGGCAACGGAGCCTGCACACTCAACTCCGCAACCTACCAGAATCTCCTCGTGGAAGTCGCATCCTACGGGTACGTGATTGCGGCCGATGGAACGCCCGGCTCGACGTCTGCCACGCAGTCAAAAGTCCAGGACATGCGCGACTCCATTGAGTGGGCGATTGCAGGTAAAGCCGCCAAGTACGGCAACGTCGACACCAGCAAGATCACCACTGCCGGCCACTCGTGCGGAGGGCAGGAAGCGCTGAGCACAGCATACCACGATGAGCGCGTGAAACGCATCGTCATGTTCAACATTGCGATTTTCCAGGACGATAGGAGGTATTTACTGCAGGAGATCAAGGTGCCGATTGTGTGGTTGATCGGGGGCAGTAAAGATATGGGGTACACTCCTGTATGTTCATGAGCTATCGCAAATCACTCCTTTCCTTTTTCTTTCCGCCTACTCCCATTTCACATGATGTGAGTACTAATCGAGAACAATAGAGCGGAAAAGACTACAACCTCTTCACGCAACCCAAGATCCGCGCCAACCTGGACACCGGCCACGGCGGCACTTTCTCCGCTACCAATGGCGGAAAGCAGGGTAAAGCCTTCGTCAATTACCTTGAGTGGACGTGGCGTGGTAACCAGTCCGCTAAGGCTGTCCTGCTGGACCCGCAGAGCCCGAATAGTTTGGTCAAGGATAAGTGGGTTGTTGAGCAGAGTGGGTGGAACTGAGGGTTGGCCAGTCGCAAAAAGAGGGCGGGGGAGATCGGGAGGATGGAATGGTTGCGAGTGAAATTTCTGGATGAGGTTTGGTGTGTTTATGCTCAGTATTTTCGGTCACGTATGCATATGTATGTATATCTTGGTGTAGTATCGATGGGTTTTTTTTTTCTTTTACCTGAATTCGACCTGAAAAATCTGTAATGCCTGAGTTGATGTCGTAGCGCCCCTACAAGACTTGAGGGTAAACAATGAATGAAGTAAGAAACATCGTTGTCTTGATCACTCGCGATTTTCGATCTGTCCAGAAAGGAAACAGTTTTATGGAAGGTATAGAAAAGACGACTCTGGTTTGCTGCAGTTTTAATGCTGGCGAGAGAAGTTCGAAACCGGTAGCGTCTCCGCCAATCATTGCCTACTTATGTAGATTTTACTACCCCCCCCCCCCCCCCTACCCCCACTCCCGAGAAATGAATTTTGAAAAATGATCATTGCATTCTATGACATTGACTATGCCCAATCAAATACAGCAATTTTTGTGTACATAATTCACATGATCCGTGCATCCGTGACTTTCGCGGGGCCTCGACTACGCGCGAGTGATCAGTCTAGTCACGTGCCGCGCTACCTGAAACTTCCGCCTTCAGCAAACCATTCTGGATGTCCTTAAAGGGTACTTGGTATCGTTCAAGCTACTTTATTTGAAAACTTTAAGACACAATATCCAGAGTTTTACAAACTACAAGGGCGTTTACTTCAAAGCTTGGAAGGTCGGGAAGTGAGAGAAATGCACAACCACGTGAGAGAACTGCGCAAGCAGCACCTGAGATGAGAGCAACCGCTTTGGGGAGGGGGGGCGTCTCTCACCTAGCCAGAACTGTTACATGATAGCAGTATTTTATCCCACTCAACTCCAGCCTTCCTTTGCTCTTTACTTTCAACAACCTGACAGTCTGGCTCGGAGCCTATTTCCACAGGTACGCACACCATTGCGCTGAATTTCTGTCTACTTGCATTACTTATACTATATAGGATTCCGTTGTCGTCATGGCGGCTGATGGTAAACCGTCTGCGGCAAACAAGAAGAGGAAGCGGTCCCCTCTGCCGGATCCCCAACCGTCATTCGACCCTCAATATCTATGTACGTGTCTGCTCAACCAATTGGAGGTTAGGATGCGTCGACTGAGAGTAGATAGACATACTGCCAACATTCTTTGAAGTAACTGAGGAGATCAAACGGCTAGCAGCTATACCCGGCGATGGTCCAGGCCAGAGAAACCTGTATGCTCGCGCGCTTCTAGGATTCGCAGATCCTGACTACCGAAAAAACGTCAACTTCCCCCTCTACGATTTCCCAAAGGACGACAGCTGGAGTTGGAGAGTCTCTTGTCAAGTAGTTCGTCAATGCTTCAATGCGTTGAGTTTCATTGGGCTAAATTTCCATGGCGGACTGGGACGTTTCTTTTGTGTTTTGTCAACAGCCCTGGAGCAAAATCGACCCATGATGAATCTGGATATCATGGTCTATTGGCCGTCAAGAGCTCAGAAATATGTTAAACTGGGCACGAAGGTCAACTCCTTCACTAAAATGCTCCAAGAACCCTCGAGCGTGAATGCTGCTTTGGCAGATTATGAGCTTATCAAAAGTCTGGTCTCATCACAGTACCGGTATTCAACTCCTTTCCCAACCACTGTATCCTATAGTACCAAAGAGGAAGTCGATGAGGATCAGCCTTGGATCGATACGAGGATAATGTTCCGCGAGAAGGTCTTGGAGCTGCACGAGAATCAAGTCGTCGATCTCATTATCGATGATCAGGCAGGTTATCCGTCATCCTACTCTTCTTATTGAGCTAACCCTTGTATTGTACAGGCCAAACTATTGAAGGCAAAGCGGGTCAAGACCTGATAACCCCTTAATTATTCCTTTTCATTCTTGGTGGAACTGGTGGTCTTAACTATGGTAAGCCATATCTCCTGCTACTGTGTGCTCTTAAGCAAAGTTGACTTAACCTACTATTTGTAGACTCAGATCTTATCAATTTGTGGGAAGCGAGGGGTTCGGAGTTGATTTTTGAAATTTGACCGACAGTGGATTATACCGTTGGATTGGGAGGCGAAAGAAGCAAAAAAGTTTGTTCTTAATTGTTCCAGGGCGCTTTGCAGTCTCAACCCGCATCCAGACTCTGAAATCTTAGCATTGCTTCACTAGACAGCTCGTGGTGAATACATCATGGCTGCGTAATAAACCACACACATCGATGATACAGACAAACATATCGCCTGCAGCACGGAAACGCAATTGCTTACATAGTGATACCGTGCTTCCCCCAAATTTCATCAAAATCACTTACTAAGCATCACTACTACGCGTCGTGTCGCTCTTTCCCTCCAGCGACCTCCCGCGCCACGGAACAACGTTGTGCCCGGAACGATGAAGTAGGCACCCTCACCGACTTCACAATCCTCTTCTCCGTCTTTGGTGTCTCGAACGTGCATAAAACTGGTTTCACTTTCTGTCTCTCTCTATCTGCCTCGCCCTTCGTCGAAGGCCTTTCAAGGTATGCTTCCATTTGTCTATGTACATGTTTCTGCATCAATGCTAATTCTAGGCAAGAGTTTGATCTGCAATGGCTTTAAATGGCGGAACATATGCAGCACGCGCGGAATCTGGTAGTGTGGACCCACAGTACTTGTGTGCGTTGAATTTGCGCAATCTTATATGTGTGGCTCTTGGAGACTGACTACATGCAGACATCCTGCCGACACTCTTCGAAGTCACAGACGAAACGAAGCGTTTAGCCTGGTCAAAGGCTTCAGACGAGTCAGATGACGGCAACCAGATGGTCGACAAGGATAAATACCACGCCAAAATGCTAATCGCGATTTCGGAAAGCTTTGCCCATGACCCCATCCTAGAAGGAATCACTCCAACAGAGTTTGATGCCCACTGCCTAGAAGCATTACGCTTCTTTGGTCTCGATGTCCTCGGCGGAATTGACGGGATGAGAACATCTATTGAAACATCTGGACTCGAAAAGGGTAGCATCTCAACCGCATTGATCACAGTTGTTGATGAGGATAAGGCAAGACAGTACGTTAAGCTTGGGGTGAAGGTTAACGCAATCACGGCGATGTTCAGTACACCCGAGAATCTCCAAGATGTCGTTAGGGATTATGGCAAAGTCCTTGAGCTTGTCGCCCCAGAGAATACGCATCTTTATACCATGGAGCAACTCTTTGCACCTGAATGGGTTGGATCAAGGCTTCATTTCAGGGAGCAAGTCCTGGAGAAATATCACAAATGTGTTGTCAACTTCGCTCTCGAAGATCGCAAAATTGCTTAAGAGAAGAGCATGTGAGAAATCGACTGTGACCGAGTGAGTACTTTGACGTTCACAATCTTCAGGGTACTGGGATTCATGGCATTCATAAATTGATGTATTATACGCAAGCTGCTCAATGATTCAAAAATTGAGCGTTACCGTTTGCGTTTCTATCACTATTTTATGTACAGCGCTGGATAGTATTTTCTTGCCATCTAAGATATCTGCATCAACTATACCCAACTCCTCTGGTCCCAACCCTCCTTTTCCTCGTCCTCACCCCAGGCCCAAAATCCGGCGTCCCCCCAATACTTCCCAAAATATCTCCCACATAATTCCCCGCCGGAATCCCTACTTCAAACCTCTCCTCCCACGCCCCCAAGATTCCCCTTACAACCTCAATACCCGCAATATAAAGATTCTGGATCGCCGGAGTAAACCCTCCCTGCTCGTCAAACGCAAAAAGATTCTCCTCTGCCGACTGCCCGGGGTACTGTCGGTCCATATCACTCGCGGTCCGCATCACCACTATCCTCGCGAAGTCAACCAGCCCAGCAAGATGCCCTCTCAACAGCGCCTCCAGCGTTGAGTTATCCTCCTGCGCCGTCATACAATACGTTCCAGTCCCATTCGTCAGGAGCTTCGTGTACGTCGCAAACGCCTCGCCTAGTAACTTCCCCGAGAAATACGTATCCGAAGTCGCGACATCGCATTCGAGCACGCTCGGAGGCTTCGTGCCCTCTGCATACAATCCCTTTCCAAGACCCCCTTCCTCCACCGAAGAATTCGTCGCATACCGCGCCCGATACACTTTTGCCTTCTCGCTATCGCTCAACACTGCCTTCCTCGCAAACCCCGCCGCAACCCCCCTTAGCGCGTCATTCAACTCAAAAACCTCCGTCCCATAAAGGCTTCCGGGATACTCTCCGACCTCTTTCGCGCCCTGCGCTACATACCCCCCTCTACCCCCCACCATCTCCCGCGCATCAATCTCATACTGCAGCGCAACCTGCACCGCGTACCTCGAAAACGCCACACTCCCCAACGTGCCCTTTTCCGGACTCACACCCGCGATCCCGGCGATGAGGATGTATGTTTTGCGCAGGTCGAACTGGTTTGAAAGGAGGAGTGCTGAGAGCGTGACTGCGGCGTTGATTTCACCTTCGCCGGTGATGATTTGGCAAATTGTAGATGTGGGGTCGCAGTATACAGATGGGAAGAGTGGGGAGAGGAGCGGAAGGGGGATGGATTGCGCGGTGAGGTTTAGAGTGGGCGAGGTTGGGTCCGAGGTGGTGTTGCCAGCGGGGTAGGTAGTCCAGATGGTGGCCTCGGGCGTGAACATGGAGATTATGAGGATTTTGGGGGTGTGGAGGGTTTTGGAGCCGCTTTGAGAGGAAGGTGGAGGGATAGATTGCTGGACTGGGGTGCTTGTTGTCGGGGAAGGGAGGAAGGGGAGGATGAAGCATAACCCGCGGAGGAGTGGAGAGGGATGCATTTTGTCGGAAGCGCAATGAAGACGACAAAAAAAATGAGCAATTCTAATTCAATACTGAAAAAATCCCTCCTCGACGCACGCCTCGAGATATGGACTCTAGAACAGAAGAGTCGCACGCACTACTACACACGCACAAGAAATAACCAAGAAGAGAAGTCTTGGTGCGAAAAGCTTGCTCTATATACACCTACATGCCGTACCCTACCGACCCGCCATGCACACCGAAATCGGAACCAAAACCCTAGTTAACGAATGACGATCTATCTACCTCTCTGCCTACTATATATCTGCTTCCCACTTCTCTAAACCCAGCTTAGTAATGGAGAATACTTCTTATCTACCATTCTTAACGTCCTTCTACTTTGGCATTAGTGTAGTTCTATGCAGGTTCTCCACTCCATGGAAAACCAGAAAAAAACTGTATGGCGTGCATTTTGTACATATGTACGTGTAGTATCCCCACACGGGTGTAATTAACGTGAATTCCCGATTAACATATTGGACAAATGCAGGGTTTAATTAGGCTGGAGTTAAAAATGTTTACATCAATCATGTGTAGAAGGTTGAGAAATTATTGGAGATCAGGCGAAAGTGGCGTGCGGGGGTGGGGAGATTGCGATTTGGAGATCAGTGCGGGGCACATGGAGTTGGAGAGAGATAACAGGAAAGGCAGCACCCGATAAAGTACAAAGGTAGATAATATTAATTCATAAAAAGTGTAATTGATGGTAAAGTATAATGCATATCGAATTTAATGTGTCATTTCCATCCACGTATTGATTCCATGGACTTCTGTGGAGGTATCCATGCCTGTTTGACGCAGTAGGATATGAAATCTGCGGGTACTGATTAGTGACTAATAGATGGAAAGAAGGAGCCTCAGAGCAATACCAGTATACAAGATGGTTTCAGTGCCTGTGAGATGTGTTGCAGGTGTGGATATCTAGCTCCTTCACCCTTTTCGCGCCAAAACGGCGTCGAACGGCGGCCAATGCAGTTCCACACCACCGCCTTCGAGCTCCACCAACACAATCTTGGTCAATGGCCATCCGTTCTGATCTTTGTATCTATTAATCACATGAATTAGCAAACCAGCCTAGCCCTTGGCCATTAAAAAAGACGCGACACAAGAAAAAAACTCACCCATCCCAATCAAAGTAATCACAATTCTCGAACCCGGGAATCATAAACCTCCAAACCTGCACGCTCTTCCCTTCCCCTTCATACGCAGCCGTCTCGCTTGCGCCTTCAGACGGAACCAGCACTGTCCCCTCAGCAGAAGAATACCACCTGGGTCCCGTCTCCGCATTGACCGCCCATCCAACGCGATCGATCGCCTCGAGTGCATTTGTCCCGTTGACGTAGAACTCCTTAATGTACAGCATTTGGTCCTGGACTTCCAGTCTTGCGAAACTCGCAGTACTGTTGGTCGTCGTGTTACGGACTTCGTCAGTAATAACGCCGCCATCGCGGGCGAAAGTGTAGTTCCCTGCGAACCGCACACGCGTGCGTTCAGCGAGGGCCTCCGCGAACGCGGGAAGTAAGACCTGGTGCGCGGCATTCTTGACGGTACTCGGGAAGAGTCCTGTAAAAGCAGGGTCCCCGCTTTCCTGGGTGATGATGGCGAGGCCGTACCCGAGAGTCGACACGACGTCGATCCAGGCGTGCGAGCCGAAGGCGTCGCCGGATTTTCCGTAGATGGCGTGCGTTTTGTTGCCCACGGACGCGCTGACGGGGACCTGCACCAAGTCGATTTCCCAGCCTGGACCGACTTGTTGTTTGCGGTCGAGTAGGTCGAAGGCGGGTTTTAGGGAGCTTCGGCGTTGGGAGGGGGTTATGAGTGAGGAGGGTGGGGAGGGGGAAAGCCAGATTGTGTGGACGTATTTGGAAAGGTCGTTGGCTGACGTCTACACTATTGTTAGGCGAGCGCGCTTTGAGGTATGAATGTGCGGGGAGAGTTGTAGTGATTTGATGGACAGCATACGCACCCATAACCCACCGGCGGGATTATAACCTTCACCTAAGGTGTTGTCGACCATGTTAGGGGCGCCGGGTACGCCAACAAAAGCAAGTAGATCCTTGGGAATCGGATCGAAGAAGCTGTGTGTCATATTGAGCGAGGTCAAGATTTCCTTGGCCACGAAATCACTCCACTTCGATTTTGAGCCCGTTAGGGTGTTGTAGTAGTTCACCACGGCGCCTACATGGTTCGAAATCGTTAGTTCATCACCTATACACTCAAACTCACCTCCTTTTCGGCAATTTTGCTAAAGCGAGGAAAAAGAAAAAGGAGCGTGAAGAAAAAACAAATCAAAAGAAGGGAGAAAAAAAATACGTACTAGCCAAAACCGAAGGCCCAATATTCGAATAGGCGGCCCTCTCCCCAGGTGCAAAAATCAATCCCGTCTTCGCAACATGCTCCACCACATCCTCCGCTGACACACTCATCCACCCCGCTCCAATCGTCGTCGCATTCGCTTTGCTTCCTCCCAGCACAAGGTTAAAATCCGTACTATACGCCTCGCGCGTGATCCCTGCCGTATGGCTTGCCAGCATACGCAGGGTAATGTCCTTGCCGCCGTTCTCCCAGTCTTCCTTTTGCAGCGAAAAGGAGGGGAGGATTTGACGCGCGGGGGTGTCGAGGGTGATTTCTGGGAGTGGAGAGGAGCTCCTGGGCATGTTTTGAGCAAAGAGAACCGAGTAGGCTGCGAAGTTTTTGGAGACCGAGGCTACACGGAAGATGGAATCGCTTGTTATGGTTGTTGTGTCTGAGGAGGTTTCATTCATCTTCAAGACGCCTTTGTTGAAGGTGTGGATTGTCTTCGGAGTAGATGCATGGACCTGGTGTTCTTGCCGTTAGACAACAACTTCTCAAGGCGGGTGATTTTGTTTAGGGATGTTGTTGAAGAGGGTGAATTCCTTACAACCGCAAACGTCAACCCATCACGCGTGGTTTTCCCGTACAATGCCTCCAACTTCCCATCCAAACTCGACAACGCCGACACCACGGCCGGATGTCGAAGGACTTCTGGATCCGAAAGGAGCTTATTCGGCGGATCCGTTATGCACGCCGGAGCTACCACGCGGGCCAAAAGGCCAAGAACCAACGTGGTCAACATACTGAAGCCCTCCGTGACTGGAAAAAGATCACGCTACAAGAGGTATATTTATGTTTGAATCAACTGTATGAAGAGACACCGGCTCCGCAGCTGTACTTAAGGTTTTGGGGGATATTTCCCGAGGAGGGGTGCGATGTCACCGTCTTGTAGGAGTTAGCTTGTATCGCACAGCAACCGTCGAATTGGCCAATCACGAGTGGGTCAAGGTATAGATAAGGCGCGTGGAGGAGCTATCACAGACCGCTGTTCTCGCCGAGCTCTTAATGTGGGATGTCGCTACATCGCAATTTCGATTCTTCAATTTCTCTCAGTATTTAGGGTTTCAAGTCTGGCTGGTTGTGGCGTGGGTAGAATCCCGAGGTAGTAATTTTGGCGGGGTTAAATACGATCCGTGCCACCGCAAGCCAATTTCAGCAACTGTCATCAACAAAATTTGAAAAGTATTTCTTGGATACCAAGATCCGCCTGTATAAAGCGACCAACAAGCTAACCCTCCTCCGGTTCGGTGACGGGAACTGACTGGGGCTTCGGGACAGGCTCCAGCCCGCTATCCCGGTTGTGCACATAATCAGCAATCGTAGTTTTTTCGCCAGTGGATTTCTCCCTCGTAAAATGCACCTTGAGAATAATCCCCAATTCTGTCGCACGCTCCGCCAACCTACGCGCGCCTTCAGCGGCTGGGTCTTGACCATTAAAATCAACATAATCCCACCCATTTCTAGAGTCGCTGATAAGTTGGTGTATGCTAATACCCCGCAGATTCACCTCCCGCTCCTCGAGCATGAGGCATAATAGACCAGTCCCTTCCAGCAGCTGGAGATGCCGATCACCTACCACGTTAATATGGCGCAGTGTTGGGGGAAGTTTGTAAGACGGAAACATATCTGGGTTTAACAGCATGGGTGGGAAGGAGAATGGAGGAATGGTTAGCGTGTGCAGGTTTGTAAACTCCCTGAGGATTTTGAGCGAGCTGGGGCCGTAGTGGCTGTTGTATGCATGCCGGACGGCACTCCAGTTGAGCGGGACTTCCAGATGGGTTAACTTCGGCGCAACGAGGAGCATTGCTTCACGAAGATATCCCAAGTGCGCAGGAGACGGCGTGTACGCGTGATAGTCCCATAACATATCTTGCAGTACGGGGACGTCGGGAGTACGTAATGTGCCTGCTTGGAGCCTTTTCAAATTGGGAAGGGCGGCAAGTAGAAGGCAGAAGACGGCATCCTGCGTAACGAATCGGCTTGGGAGGAGATCGGTTTCGCTTGTAGTTCTATCGTGGATAAAAATGTCCACGCTGTTCATCCAGTCGGTTTTGTGATTATCGCTGATATTGAGATTCGCGATGAGTTCCCAACACCCTTCTCTGAATTCTTCGTCCGTTTTAGAGCTCTTCCTTGAACCGGGAGGGTTAAAGTAACCTTGGACGACATCCAGAGACTGCGGAAGTCGGGTAAGTTGAGGATATTGGATAAAACACTCAAGTAACCGGTCGAGTTTTACATAGGGAACAACAATCTCCTTCAGAAGCAACTCTCTGGCGAGAATGGAAAGGCGTTTGCAGGTCAAGGAAACACTGCATAAGTCACGATAGTATTTTGTATCTCTCTCTACTATCTGCCGACTTCCCTGGGTTCGGAAGGAATAGGCCGCGGGTTCGTGATGGTTGACCAAGTGCGCGAAGATGTTGAGGAGGGTTTCGTTGGGGAAAGAAAGTAAATGATAGCCCATCTTGGTGTACATTTGTGAAAGTAAAAAGTTTACAGGAGGAGATGGAGGAGGTCGATGGGGTACCTGAGGACATTATAAGCTGTGGCAGCTATGCGTCTTCAAGGCAGCAACATTTCTATCATTAGCCAATCAAAACTCACCAAGCCACAAACAGCCACAGTCGCAGCCACACATGAGGCCATCTTTATAACAGAGAGGACCAAACGACATATAACAAGTCCAGAGTCCATAAAACCATTTGAACATCATATTTTCAGATACTATAGATATAAAACTCAGTTCTTAACCCATGGCCACAAGTTCAATCCTCCTTGGTAGCGGGTTTGTGAAACTCGGAACAATTCGAAAGTATATCAGCGTCTAGTTAATCAATAAAAGTACGGGTTCTTTTTATCTCCAAAATTAATGAATTATTTTCTGATATTATAAGGGCGCTGCTGACTCTATATACAACTAACGATCCAACCTATCTTGACATCAATGATATATTGTGGATTGCGAATCTCCGATTTCCATCTCGCGAGGAGCTGTCTACAATTAATCCAAAACGCAAAAGAAGCTGCTAAGCTTGTCCTCAAAGTTCCTCGTGCTACCCTCAGGTCCATTCACCGGCGTGACCGAAAGATCCGCGACACCGGGGTATCCGACGTGGAAGAAATCGGCGGTGGTTGCGCAGCCAGGGGCCCTACACCTCCAGCATCAGTTTCAAGAACCGTTAAGAAATGGAAATAGGGAACCACTTACACAAAAAAGTAGCAAAAGCTACCCTCGTGAGGCTGAACCGAAGAAATCGAGTTGGTGAAGGTGCTCGGGAATGTGACGCATTCGCTGCTTTGCGAGGGGAAATCGAGGCAGGTGCCGGAGAAGTCCTTGTCGTTGCAGATGAGGACGTTGGTGTCGGCGCGCTTGTTGATGGCGGGAGCCGCGAGGGCGACGATGCCGAAGGTGAGGGTGGCGAGGAAGGTTGCGGTCTTCATTTTTGCGGTGATCGGTGGGTAATTGGGAGTAATTATATTAGAATAGAACTGATGGTGATGATATGGTTGCGAATGCTCGATGCTGTGTTGTACTGGAGTTCCTTGACTGCGATATGGGGGATGGTATTTATACTTTTCTTAAACGTACATCTCTATTCCATTTCACGATGGGATTCCTATATTAAGAAATTCCCTCTTAGTCCAGTCCATAACGTACATAGCCTGATCTAACGATACTAGAGCTTTCCATCACATGGTAGCGTTCTCAAACGAGCTAGCAACTACACCCGTGTTCGCCGCACCGCGGGAATAGCCGACCATCTTACCAAAACAGTTCGCCACGATGGGTACGGTGTCTTGATTCGGGTTTAGGCACTCTAAGAAAAAGGACGGAGTACCATAATACGATATAAAAGTGATTTATTTTGTACGAGAACCGAGTATCGGAATGATGCCGCGCGCGGATGCGCATAAAGCCTATTGGTGCGCCTGACTGTGCTCACCTAACCTACGCAGTTCTTCACCACAGATTCGTTTCGATCGGCGTGCTTGTTCAGGCCCGACGCAGCGATATTCTTTGTTTATTTTCTCGTTGAAGCATTTTATATTGTCCGCCTTAACATTCTGATGAGCTCCGAGACGTTCATTAACGTCTGACGTAGAGTTTTTGTGGGGTACACGATGGTGGCATGTTCTCGCTAAGGTCCTGGCGTAGTTAGTGGGCCGGCCCCGGCTATACGAAGTAACACTGTAACGATGCACTGCCACATCATCAGCAAATGCTCACGCGTGTGTTTTAAGTGCTTGGAACTATTGAATCCTGGACTGATCATGAGTAAGCTTATTGCCAATATTTTGGAGTTCTTGTGAGCAGGTGGATTGATGGGTACGTACTGCGAGAGTGTAGGCTCGCTGGTAGTGGCGAGGGATATTTCAAGTATTTTCAGTAGATTTCCTATTGGAAGTGGGGCGTGGTCGGACGTCGGATATGTTCAAGAGTACACCATCAAATGCCTAAAATAGAAAAGATTTTCAATGCCGACTGCATAGGTAAGCTAAATCAAATAGTTGCGTTACAATTTCAGTGAGTCTAAAAAGGTCCAACTAGAATGTTAGCTACACGATGCCTTTGAAGCCATGCGCTCGACAAGAGTTGATATAAATAACCAGGTAGATACATGATAATAACACCAAGTCGCCTGGATGTATTGCTATGATCACGACTTCTCATGAAGGATCTTACATCGCTATTTGAGAAAACTCTTGCGAAGTATTTCAAGTTTTCACCACCCTGATCACCATTGTGTCATGTCGTTCAACAGGCGCCGTGTAACTGTTCGCGAAACTACCCTTCCGCTCGCCAGTCCAGGAGTCATAAACGCTGTACGTAGTATTTGCGTCGAGACCGGGCACCTCTGCGAAGGTAATTGTTTTATTCTGAACGGCATCGAGAGTATTGAGAGCGAAGACATAGGTACCGTTCGAAGATTCCCCACTCCAATATTCTGCGGGGTGCGTCTGATTCCACGTAAAGTCGGCATTGACGCCCCATTTGTATGGCGAAGCTGGTAATCCAAACACGGGATCTTGGTTGAAAGCAATGAGATCCTTATTGCTGAGAATCTTTAGAATCTCTGGCTTGATACCATCCAGCTTCGCACCAATAATGAGCGGGGACTTGAGGGCAGCCCACATAGCGAAGTGTGACCGGTTTTCTTCCAGTGTCAAATCTCCGTTGCCAACTTCGAGCATATCCCAATCCCCGTGACCCCAAAAGTTCGTAGTCTTGTAGAAAAACGACGCATGATTGAGAATAGGCATCAATGAACCCACCCAGGAGGGAAAAATGTCACCTGTCATCCTCCAACTATGCCCAGTCAATTTGCCCCACTCGTCGACATGTTGATGGCCCCAAGCGCATTGCGAGTATTGAATCGTACGATTTACATCGGTCAAGGCGTCGCCCATAGTCTTGTAGCGCTTAAAGGTCGTCGAGCTCGTCCAGTCGTACCCTGGTGGTGCTGGCACTGGTCTTGATTCATTCGAATCTTCGGGGCCACCTGCTGTTTGATCCTCGGCGGGAGGACCTCCTCGCCAGTTTTCTGGGAACCAGCGGTACTCGTCTTTCCACCCCGCGGGAACGTTGCAATTGTCATACTTGAGATCTGAAACATTTCATCAGTTTGAATATCCAATGGCGTCATGTAGTACACACAGTCGATGCCCCACTCAGCGAACGTCGCCGCGTCCACCACTTCATGTTCCAAGGACCCAGCATATCCTGCACACGTCAATGTTCCCGCATCGCTGTATATACCAAGCTTAAGACCCAAATCATGTATGTCGTCCGCAAGGCGCTTGATACCTCCAGGAAACTTGTTGTAATCCGGCTGAATCCTGCCAGTCGAGTTGTCCCGCTGATGAGTTTTGTTGCTCCAGCAATCATCAATGTTGACGTAGTTGTACCCCAGATCCTTGAGGCCGAGCGATACAATCAGGCTGCCCACTTTCTGAAAAATGCTCTCGCTAATGTCGCATCCATATTCATTCCATGAGTTCCAGCCCATTGCAGGTAACCGACCGGTTCCCTCGGGTTTGGCCTCCACCGCAGGCGCGAATTGTAGAGAGGTGAGCGCGATGATGCTGAGGAACAAAGACATGTTGGATGTTTGCTCGATGTGCAAGGGCGTATCTCATAGGAAGACATTATTTATATTGCTGGAATTTGGAGAAGTGTTACATCGCGTCCTCTAGCTGCAGGTACGTTGAGTGACGCAGGTAATACTACGATGACGATCGCATATATAACTTGAAAAGCTGCATTTCCCCGCCTCGCTGGAAATTAGCCAAAATGTCCCACCTGTAAAATTAGCGCGTCCATGTCACGGATGCTTTTGGGAGCTGCTTACCCGAACATGTGCTAACGATAGATTTTTTGTTTGTTTTTTCATTTTATTTTCCAGACGATTTTGCAAACTTAATTTAAGAAAGTGGAGAGGGAATGGAAGCCGCTGGCGAATAAAGTGACGAAGGCATCACACATCCCTGGACCTACCTAGTCAGTATATGTCTCATCCCCGCAACCCCAAAATCGTAGGTGACATTGAAGTGCTACAATCTTTCTGTAAGAACCAATAGGAGGCATCGAGCAAGTTTCCAAGAGTGTATTCCTGTACGGTTTCTTCTTGCCAGTATCTTTATAGCAGCCGCTGTTATTATTATATTTGAAGTCAATACTTGGTACGTGCACCCCCGGAAAACATGATCAAAGAAGCGGGGGCAGATCCTACATGCTCCGTGGAACATCACCACACACGAACCCGGACGCCTCCAGACGGTCCTAGTTAGTAATCAGTGGAAACCTAACGTAGACGTAGGTTTCGCAACTGTCAAACTTGCACGCAGAACGGGGAGACTCAATCCATTATAGGGAATTTGAACACGCGTAGGTACGCTACTCTTGTGATAGGAGAAGTAAGAAGCAGTCTACAAACAGGCCTCATCGGGATTGGGCTGAAGGATAAATTTTGGTACCAATACGTTTAGGGTTAGATAGTAAGCTTACCTAGATGTGGGGCTAAATACAACCTTCATAATCAGCAGGAAGGATAAACTCTCCAGAGGTTCCATTAACGTTATTGAATTCATACCAAGATCCCCTCGCCGCGAAATGAACAGCATACACGTTTCTGAGCGCGAAGCTCAAATAGAGGCGCAGGGTCAAGTGTATCAACCCCTTGGTTCCGCTCAGATACGACTTCTGAGACTTCATTCTTCGGCCAATGCCCAATCCCAAATTCTATGTGACCTCTTCACTGTGGACCTCAAGAAGTCGGGAATCACAGTTGCAGGAAGCTCCGTGAAGGTGCGTTACGAAGCACTATCGTACACTTGGGGAAATCCGGAACCTTCGTCGATGATCCAGGTGAATGGGGTGCCATTCTGGGTCTCGGCGAATCTCTTCGAGGGACTACAAGAGCTTCGAGAGCTAGCAGAAGACCGTATCCTATGGATTGATGCTGTCTGCATCAACCAGAAAGACCTTAGCGAGAAATCCGCGCAAGTGGGGTTGATGTTCAGCATCTATCTCAGAGCGTACAGGGTCGTTGTGTGGCTTGGCCTACCGACCGGTAATGATGCCGAACTCTTCTCCTTGTTCCATGCCCATGCCATTGGGTCAAAAGGTTCGGACCGCAAAGCTTTTTTCGATGCCAAAGCAGCGAGAAAAGCGGCCTCCTCGCTCATTGAGAGCAAGCCGTGGTTTCGTCGGACTTGGATCAGACAGGAGATATTGGCTGCTCGCAAGGTCCACATCGCCTGCGGTTGGCATGAGTGTACGTTTGATGATTTCGAGTATGTCATGGAAGACTTGCTTCCAGACCTGGACACATTTAGACCACTCCAAGGCCCTCAGGAACAAGCCCTGAAAGCCAAACAGATCTACACTTTGTTCAAGTCTGACTGCAACTATCGCCCGAACCAGCGGGAAGGGTATCGCCAGGTTTGGTTCCAGATGATCATGCGCAGCAGCCTGTACGAGGCGACTTTACCCCAGGACAAGGTCTTCGCAGTTCTAGGTATCATTGCGGAAATGACTAAAAAAGAGGATGATGAAACCATAGGTTTCCCAGAGATTGACTATTCTAAGTCAGTGTCGCTGGTGTATCAGGATTTCCTAAAGCACTCCATTAACCTCAGCGAGCATCTAGCTTGCCTTGAGATCTTTCACGACAGGAGTACCACTGCCAAAGATCTGCCGTCTTGGGCTATTGATTTGCGTCAAAATATCACGCGGTTGAGGATTCAGTCGGGCGTCTTCCAATTCTCCGTGAGGATGACGCAATCTGTACCACAAGTTTACAACGAATATGGTCTCCTGCAGCTCGAGGGTAGACGCATGGGAGCTATCACCTCCACAGCTTGTCCGTGGGAACGCGGACTGCACCGCGAATACAACTCGTCATTCCTAGCATATCGGTGCTATGGAGTAGGGTTGGAGAGTTGCATTTCTAGTGACAATTGGATACCAAAAAACCAAGGCAATAGAGGCATCGAGGAGGTGTACAAGATTCTCAATGAACGATGCTCATACGTCTGGGTTGGCCTGGAGCCTAGGGGCTTTGTCTTAGAGGAGTATAATTCTTTCAAGCACCAATGTTACGCTTTCGTATCACACTTGGTGCAGGCGGGGGATATCATGATCCACGCTTCTGGATCAGACCTACCTTTCATTCTGCGACCGGAGGCACATGGGTGCTTCATGTTTTTGGGACCGGCGCTGGTTATCATGGGCATGGTTAGGAAAGAGAAAGATCAGGAAAAGTTCATATATAGTTTTCCTCAGCATATTGACCACGGTTACAGTGGCCCCCTTCAGAATTTTACTCTCTGCTAATAAGGGAATTCAACTAGCTGTAAATACACAAAGACTCTGAGCTTTAGGTAAAGATAATTCCGGGAGCACCAGAATGACTGGCGTTGGTAATGTGCGACATTGACTGCTGAGCAATGCCTCCAGTAGCTCAAGCTCGAAGACGTACGGCGTGTTGGTGCGTGTGATCGGCCAACGTGCCGAGTACGGCGGCGTACGCGCCAGTATAAAAATATTGACGCCTAGGGTTACAGTGAGCTTTGGTGCACTTGATATAAGCAACAATATTAGGCTCACCACCTGCACTGGCAGGCATCTTTGCAGTGAATATTAGGGTTGAGTGTTTCTTATTTTATAGATTTTTGATGGTGAGGTCACCTGCGCGCTGACTGGCCAACACGAGGTGGTCTATACGCCCTATTGAACAGTGTTGCTCGGTGCATGGGGAGGGGCAGCCCATCAGTTGATTCTACAGTAGTAATTCGCAAGTAAGGACTATACCAACATTTGAATGCTCTTAGCTCTATATAAAACCTGTAGTAGATCTTTGTAAGATAAAAGAGGTTATCAATAAAGAAATACTTACAAAGTTAGTATAGATACCTAGAGATAAAGAGTTAATAAAATATTTAGATGATCGAAGTTCAAAATCACACTAGAATTACCGTATCTGCTATCCTATGCTGACCACCACGTGCCATGCCATTCACCAGCCATCAGAATCGAAACGAATGCATCACGCGTGATAATCAAGCTGCCCAGCAACATGGCTCCAAAACTCTTCAACGAGCTTCTTCTGGCCAGACGGCGCTCCACGCACAGCCATATATCTCCGCCCATCCAGTCCAACATGCCAATTTCCGCGATTCGTGTCGACCACAATGCCACCCGTTTCGCTGAGAATAAGCCAGCCTGCTGATACATCTCATGCATACGCTGCCCCCTCCCAGTACAGGTCGAGCACTCCGCAAGCTACCATTGCGAAGTTGAGCGCCGCACTTCCTGTGCTCCGGATGCTGTGCACCATCGCTCCGCCATCCTCGATGGCGCGCGCGAGCGACGTGAATGTGCGATGCTTGACATCGAAGTTGTTGCCTGTACGGCCTGCACCCCATTCGCATGCCACAAGTGCTTGTTGCAGCGTGGAGAGCGCTTCAGGGTTGCGGCGTAGCGGCAGTGGCGTAGTCAGGTCAAGAAAGTTCCCTCGACCCTTGATGGCAGAGTAGAGCGTCTTTTGGAAAGGGTTGTAGATGACGCCGACCACCGGATCTCCAGATATCACCAAAGCCAGCGACGTACACACCCAAGGAAAGCCGTGCACAAAGTTGACGGTGCCGTCAATGGGATCACAAACAAACACGGGAGCGTTGCCAAGCCTTTGGCCAGGAAAATGCGTTTCTTCACCGTAGAATCCAATGTTTGGATACGTTTCATGCAATCATGTTTTGATAAATTGCTCCACTGCCTTGTCTGTCTCAGTGACGAGATCGGTCGCTGTGGTTGGAAAAAAAGAAGAGAGAAAAAGGTTAGCATTAGCAATCTACTGAGGAAGAGCTGGGTAGGCACTTACAGTTGGTTTTAGAAGTTGTGCCATGTACGAGCGGGTTGGCTGCCAAAATGGTCTTTCCAGCTTGCTTAGCTACGTCCACAAGCAAGTCATGAACAGCTTGGAGATCAAGCGTGGCAGGCGTCGCCATGGTAGTGATATTGGCTCTTGGTTGCACTCTTTCTGTTTGCCACTAAACAAAAAGAGGTTTTGAATCGCACTTTACCGCTGTTGTTACGCGTACAATCAACGAGCCTTCTCAGTTGGGTAGCCCTGATTTGGAAAAGTTTGTCGGCAATAAACACGATCCCTCTCCAATATTGTTCGCGCCTTTAAACAATTAAAGGACCACTTCTTCTGACAAAAGAGTCGTGATCTTCTATCAGAATTACTCTTTAAGGTATCCCTTCCGAAAATGATCTGTATAATATAAGTGGCGGAAATAGCAAACTCGCAGTTGGAAATAAGCTAATTCTTCCTACTCTGGTATTGGATCAACCAAAAAAGTAAGAAGGAGGGGTGGTCGTACGATTATTGAAAACATAATAGTAAGCGGAGTTTTCCGAGTCGTCATCCAAATGTTGATCCCAACCGAAGTGTCTTTCTCATCATCTAGTGGTAGTTGTTTTGTAGTAATACACTCTAACTTTACCAGACTTGAAAACGCGACATGTCGACCATTACTACAATCACCATTCAACGACCGCCGTTGCAGGCTGCTGTCATCGCACAACCCAGACCCACGACACCAGGACTGCCAGCATCAACGAAGCGCCGGGTAGCTATAGCGGGATTCCTATTACTCGCAAATCTCGTGCAGATGATATCCAACGGTGCCACAGTTGCTGGTGGGTTCGAAATCGGAAGAGAGCTAGGTGTTGGCGACATTCGACTGTCCAACTGGGTCGCCGCCAGCTATCCGTGAGTGAAGTCAATTAACGCACTTTGTATCATCTAACTTTTCTTCTCCACTCCAGCCTCACCCAAGGTACTTTTGTACTTGTCAGCGGCAGATTAGGCTCTGTGTACGGTCACAAGCAGATGCTCCTCCTTGGTTGTGCTTGGTTCTCCCTATGGTCACTGTTGAACATGGCCTGCCGCTCTTTCCTGTCGTTCAATATCGCACGCGGCTTCACTGGCATGGGCGGTGCTCTCATACTTCCAAATGCTGTCGCCATGATTGGCATCACCTTTCCCCCGGGCCGGTCGCGCAACTTTTGTCTGGGAATCTTTGGCGCTGCCGCACCCATTGGTGGTTATGTAGGTGCTGTCCTGGCCGGCATCTTCACCATGTTCACCCCTTGGCGCTTCTTGTTTCTCTTTTTGGGCCTCCTCGCTGCTGTTGTTTCTGTTATATTATGGAAACTTCTCCCACACGAAAGTCCCGTCGATAAAGACGGCAAGATCGATTGGGTCGGCGCTGCGCTTGGTACCACTGGACTGATCCTGTTTAATTTTACTTGGAAGTCAGTTATCCTTTTACCGTGCTTCCAGTGAAGTATAGCCTGGCTGAAACTTTTGCAGTCAAGCTCCAGCCGTGGGTTGGGAAAATCCCTACCAAATCGGCATCCTTGTCGGTAGCGTTGTTGTTCTTTCCGTCTTCGCTATTTGGGAGTTCTATTGCCCCGCACCCATCATGCCCCTTGGCATTTGGAAGGCACCGTCATTCCTTCCATTAATGGTGTCTGTGTTGATGAGCTTCATGTCTTTCGGGGTAAGTGACCTCTCCGTCGATTAAACTTTCGCTCTGTTGGCTAGCTGACACTCAACGCACAGATAATGCTATGGTATACAGTTGCCTGGATTCAGATAGTTCGTAACTGGTCCGTTCTTCAATTTGCTGCCGCTTGGGTGAGGTGCCTTTTGCTTCGTTAATTAAGAGTTGTTCGATAGAATGGTAAAACTAACAAAATCAATCTCAGACACCATTCCTGTTCTTTGGTGTTTTC
The DNA here is from genome assembly GCA_003073855.1 of Periconia macrospinosa. Taxonomy (NCBI): domain Eukaryota; kingdom Fungi; phylum Ascomycota; class Dothideomycetes; order Pleosporales; family Periconiaceae; genus Periconia; species Periconia macrospinosa. The sequence continues at coordinate 155,409 of KZ805356.1, forward strand.
GCCGCATGGTGGGCATCTTGGCTGATCCCACGTATTCCAGCGCAATACATTCTCGCCATCGGCCTGCTCTCCGTGGCGATAGCCAACATCCTCATTGCCACTATGCCAGCCCAGCAGTCCTATTGGGTTCAAGTTTTCCCGGCTACCATCTTGATGTCATTCTGCCCAGATCTAGTTTTCACAGCGGCGCAAATAATTGCCAGCAATTCGGTGAATCGCTCACAGCAGGGAGTCGCCGCCAGCTTGACGGGCGTACTTCTCCTTTACGGAAACAGCATCGGGCTTGGATTCGCTGGCACGATCGAGATGCAGGTGGACAAGTCAAACGAGAATCCTCTGCTGGGTTATCGGTCAGCACTGTGGTTCGGTTGCGGGATTGCAGTGTTCGCTCTGGCGTTAGATTTGCTATTTGTGAGAATGGAGAAGGATGTTAGGGAGGGATGGGACGATGCAGAAGATCAGGAGGGTGAGAGTACAGCTGTAACCTCCGGGATTGCGCTGTAGGCGTGAAGGAGAAAGTTGTTCCTCAAATTTTTGAGTTTGATTTACGAAGAAGCGTCTGGCACTGTTGTGAATAGACATTACCTGCACCTCCTTCCCACGAAGATGGAAACTCATCCGACCTGAAATATCCCAAGCCAAATAGCCATGTAAAGTAGCATTTCACTAAAACATGACACCGGCATGCCATAAACATTGTTCCTCGTGTTATGATTACGAAACAGAATACAAAGATTTAACAAGCAATTTTAACAAAGGATGCGCAAACAATGTAAAGATAAAAAAAGGTCTAAAGAATGAAGTCTATCTGTATCCTAACAAGCCACATTTGGCAGCTACATGCCCACCGATAAGCTCTCGTTCACCGATCCTGCATCCAAGACCCTCAAGCGGGCTTTCCAGCTTTGATCAGAGCACTTAACTTAGCGTTCGGCCTGATGGAATGCCCGACCTCCTTACAATACTTCTGCTCCAGCAGATCGCCCACAATCCTCGCAAACACAAGACCACCATGTGCATTTAAATGTGTCCAATCGCCTGCTTTATAGTTGTATCGCGCAGCATAGTCCTTCCCAATAGTAGTAACATAGCGTTTAGATGCGCCGTTCAGATCAATATATTTGATATGGTGAAGTTTTGCGACGTCCATGACGGCATCAGTGTGTTTAGTGAGATCGTCCGAAAGGTTCGCGGTACCGGGTTGGAAATTGCGGCGTGTCAACGGGGTGAGGAGGATAGGAGTCCCGCCTGTTTTGTTCACTTCTTGGGCGAATCGAAGGAGGTTGTTTTTGTAGACGGGAAGGGGGATTTTCGAAGATTGCCTTACGTCGTTGTGGCCGAACTGTTCCCTTATTGTAAGGACGTAACAATAGACATTTTGGGGTATATATCCATACCTGAATAGTAACATATACATCGTATGAAGCCTTGTGGGCCTCGATGTCCTTTAAAACCATGTCCCAATCGCCACCCTCTCGGAATGATGCTGTTGTTGCGCCACTGTGGCCATAGTTGCGGCCTCTAGATCCAAATGCGACGGTGTCGTTCAGAAAGGCGGGGCCCCAGCCGCCTTTTGGTGCTGTCGTAGAATCACCTGCAAGGAGCCTATGATAAGTCAGGAAAATTTAAGAAGAGTCTTTGAATTGAGTATCGATTTTCTAATATCCCAAAATGGTCTCGCATCAAGCTTTTCGTTTCTGAATACGTACCAGTAAATACCCCTTGTCTGATTTTGAGATGGTGCGACAGGGGCGGCGAGCACCGCGCTGCAAGCAATGGAAAAAAGGGAAAATAGCATATACATGTTGAAGAAAGGTAAACGGAAGAGTGAAAAACGAGAGAAATATTGCGATTGAAGGAATCAAAAATACACAAAACTTTCCATTGCCGCATTGCTCATCTATATATGTAGTCCAGATTAGAGGCAGCCAGCTACTCTGCGCCGAACCATCATGAGCTCAGCCGTACCTTTTCGGCGTCCAGTAATCCAAATATACGTTTTTACGCAACGCAGTTTGCCTAATGATCCGCCCATATGCCTCTGTTTAAAGTTAGATGATGCTCGCTCACGTCATTGTGGGGTTATTTTTTTCGTTGCGTATTCTCCCGATTCGGTTGTTATCCTCATGAATGGCAGTTGGCCTGATCGTCGGACGCTGACTGTTGAAACGAAGATGCGCAATATCCGTTTGACGAGCCGTGGGAGTGCATTCCGCCCCTCTTATATAGCCTTACAAGGGGAGGTGCATAGCGTCGCTCCGGCGTTCAGGCGTTCAGGCGTTCAGCCGCTGAGAGAAAGCTTTACCTATGTACTACTCCGAAATATTAACTATTCTGCTGCCTAAATAGGGGGAGACGCCTGGCGAATTAGATAATTCTGAATTCAAGATTTGTGCAAGGTGTTGAACCAGAAAAAAAAAACAGTAACCAAAATAAAATGTGAAACCAAAAAGGTGGGCGACCTGTATAACCAAAATATTACGGATTGGGTTATCAATCGTGTAAAAGGCTCAGTGCTCTCAATCGTCGTAGACCAGCGAAGCTGCAGATCACGCGAATGACTATTGAATCAAATATAAATTGAATATGTGTTTCACACAGCTATGGCAATTTAATGACCAGAGGTAGCGACACAAGGGAAATGCCTGGCGAATAAATGTTGCATAGGGAATTCTGGTCCAACATGTTCCACTCTGATAACTTAGGCTCGCCTATTGGAAAGTTCACGACATCAAAAATCAACTCATACTTCTCAAATAGCCTGAGTATAAGCGCATGGAGGAAATTTGATATTTTGACTTTTCGACGCGTGCAAACATTCAAGGTTGAATGTGTTCTAAGCTCAAGCTAATATATCACGTGGTCGTTTCCTTTTCCGGCATAGGATGCATGCATCAACGTATGCGCACGTATATCAAGCACAGTTTAAGACTGACTGGACGCAGAGAGTACTCATTTATGTCCCCCTTCATTCTAGTAGCGTGTTTGAATATTCATCAATCGTCGAAGGCGGATGTTTCATGCAATCACGACGGTCCATGTGGCATTTAGCGCGCGTTCAGCACGGATCGGCTTCGACGTTACACACCGATCCGATGAACTGTTAGGCTGCAACTATCATTAAGAATCAACTCGAATGTGCCATTGTCGATTAGAGAGAGGAACATACCGGAGAATCCATTTGAATTATCTCCCTCTAGCTTTTACAAATTCGCAACATCAAATCATTCAGTCATGCTCCAACTACCCGTATCCGCTCTTCAATCCCTCCTCCCGCCAGTCCATCTCCTCGCCTATTCCACACTCCTGGGAACGCAAGTTTTCGAAAGCTTCGTTGTCGTGAGAGTTGCCCACCAGGCGCTCCCATATGAATCATTCACGACACTGCAAAAACAATTGTTTCCAACATATTTTCGCTGCCAATCTGCCCTGCTATTCATAACAGCTGTGACTCTTCCTCGTTACGGACCGTTATCGTTGTTCCGGGCAGGTTGGAAAATTTTGACCCCTTTCATTGTCGCCGGGGCTGTGGCTACTCTGAATGCGGTTTATTATGGCCCAATGACTAGTCGCTTGATGATGACGAAAAGGTTTCAGGGTAAGTTTCATCCCTTGCATTTATGCACACCGATCTAGAAAGTTAACCTCTCAATCAGCGGAGATGGAGGCTCGGAGAGATGATGGATCGATAAGCGAGGAACTAGAGAAACTGAATCGTTCGTTCAAGCGAGCGCATGCGATGAGCATACATTTGAATGCTATAACCATTGTTGCTACCCTTTGGTATGGCTGGACATTAGCATCACATATCAAGTTTTGATGAAATATGAAATTGAGCGCAATGTATTTTTATCATCGTGTGCGAAGCCGTTTCGGACTCAAATGATCAATGATGAACGGGCTTTGCCGGATGTGGAAAATTTGATAGTTATAGCCATCAATCGGGACCGAATATATACAACACCAACATAATCATGAAAGATTTCGAAAACCCTATGATAAAGCAAATTCTGCGCGCTTTTTATAAGGAACAAGTGATTACCTGAGGAACATTCAAACGCTTACAATAAATGATGAGCATCGGCTTCCCCCTCACCGTAAGCTTAGTCATTAGCGTGAACGGATCGGATGATAACACCTCGCCGTTCCGAGATCTCCTCTCCTTTCCACGTTCTCTGGGGCGTGCTGAAGCGGATACGCCAGCCTGCATCAACAAATGGAAGGAATCGAACAACCAGCTACGCCTGCTGCCGATAAGGCGGCGCAAGGCCGTGTTGCTCAGGCTTGCCAACGATGCCGAAGCTTGAAGACCCGCTGTCTGCTGAGCGAGCGGTCCGGAACGTGCCAGAGGTATGTCTTTGTTCCTGTGATCGCACTATACGGTAGCTGAAGATTACTTTCGTTACCCTAATTAGTATTTGTTTTACTCACGTTTCTAAATTTAGATGTCTTAACGCTAAGCGGGACTGTGTCTGGGCTGAGGCTCCACGACGAGTTCGAAAGACCCGTGGACCATCGTAAGTGCTCGGACTTCTGGGGTCGAATGGCATTTGACATTTGGAAGACGAATATCACAAGTTGAGCAGAAACTTGATGGTCTTGTTGCTAGTATTGTGAATGCGCCTGTGGATCGCAACTTCGTCGCGCCTCCTACTGAATCACGCACGTCTGTCGCTAGCGCAGGAGCGCTCTATCCTACAGCTAGGGACAGGAGCCAAGCTTTCCCTGGCGGTTGGCTGCCATTTCCTTCGTCTTTCGAGCAACAAGAATCAGTCCCTCGGGAAAACGAAGAAAATGAAGCAGAAGAACAGCATGCAGATGCCGGGGCAAACGAGCGATTCATAGAAAAACTTCGTGAAATACACAATTTCAGTGACGACACAAATCTCGATAAGTCGCCCGAAGGAATTTTCCGAGGTCAGTACAAAAATGAACCAGGGATAGAGAACGATTATGTGAAACGACTCCTATCCAGCGGGGAAGCGGAAATTCTTTGCAATGAGTATCGATCCATGTGTTCTTCTTTCCCGTTCGTGCCATTGACAAATAGCACGTCTGCCCAGTCTCTATCTGTGGCCAAACCCATGCTGTTTTTGGCTATTTTAACGGTGGCGTCTTGGAAGAATCGATTGCGCCAGAAGATACTCGATAAAGTATATCGCACCGAGTTAGGCGAACGTACCATCGTCAATCCCAGAAAAACGCTGTCGCTTGTCCAAAGCATTCTTGTTTATCTTTCCAGGTAAGCTTAATGACATGATCTTTTGATTGTTCGCTTACACCGACAGATACCATTTCCTCTTCAGTCACAAGACTCAACAAATCTTCTCGCTCCAGCAAATCGCTGTGGGGTTAGCAATTGACATCGGCCTTCACACAAAGTCTAGAAGGTCAATCCTCGGCATGTCTGGCAGCTCAAACACCAAGGAATATACACCCAGGGAGCTACTTGAACGACAAAGAACGTATCTGGGTTGCTATTACTTGTCCTCAATGTAAGTAACTCTTCTCGCACCTCTAAGCATACTTACAGCTATAGGATTTCCGCGGGGCTCCAGAAGCCCAATCTTTTGAAGCATACAGATTACATGATAGACTGCTGTAGAAATTTGAGACAATCTTATGAGATATCATCTGATATCATTATCGCGCGTCTCATAGCACTTCGAAGACTGGATGACCAAATACAGGATGCGTTCTACTCTGAAGGTATCGTCGACCTTCCACTTTCGGATCCTCGGATCATCATGAACTACAAGTTTCTCCAAACTCAAATCGACGATTCTCGGGATGACGATTGCTCCGAGGAATACCAAAGGGGTGAGTATATGAAACAGCTCAATGTTAAGCTGCCCTAACCGTCCGTCTAGTGATTGACTTGACCTCTACGTACACGAGAATACAGATGCATGCAATATCTCTACGCGCGTCACCTGAACCGAAGAAGCCAGGCATGGGCGATTCGATGCAGCTCAACGCTTTACTCGCGACACTAGAAGCTTGCAAGCAGCATCTTGATATCCTTCTCACTATTTCAGCTTCTGAGTATCATCTCATATCTTTTTCAGAATGGATGAGGCTTCCTTTTGTCTTGATCACTGGAGCCCGTATTTGTTTACCAAGTGACCACTTGTCCGCAATCCAATGGGATGTGAAGACAGCCCAGGAACGTCTCGGCCTCGACTCATACCTTGCAGCCATTGGCTCGCGCATGGAAGCAGTCAGTGTCAGCTTTTTTGACTTCTGGAACATTATGGTGCTGATCATGAAGGAAATGAGAACCTGGTACCTGGCAAAGATCGATCCCGAACGGCAGAACCCTAAGGACAAACAGACCAACATGAACGGCCTTCCTACGCCAAATGCAACGCATACATCTCTCAGCAGTAACGGCAACAATACTCCAAGATATGCTATGGGATCCGTTTGCCCCGTAGATCACGGCATGCAGCTGCCGGTTGACTCCGATATCCACATGAGTGGAGAGGATGCTTTCGCCTTCATGAGGACGAGCGATTTTGACATGGACAAGTTCTTTGATATGGGTCTTTGGGGAGATCAAGCATACACGGACATGGGTTTTGGTGGCGGTCCGTACATGTGAGGAAATTCATGGCTATCTTAGCGAAGATAATACTACATTGACCGTTGTCACAGAGCATGACTTGGCTCAATGATACGGTCTCATGAATAGCTCGGAGAAAATATGTTATAGCCGAGTATTATTCTGAGCTTGCGACATTGCAGGGGGCTATTCAACCACATCGTTTAGTACGCGGCGGTTTTTACCCATGATAGAAAAGCTTATAAATCGATCTCCACTCTAGTAAATATACCTGCAACCTTTATATAAGCGAGAGTTGATCCTAACACGGGCGTAAAGAGACAGCGCAACTGAGGAACTGCAGGAGTCATCATTTGCCGGCTCGTTAGTCACAAGCTAATGACTCACAGCGTACGAGCCTGAAACCATAAATCTCACAACACTGTCCAGTCAACAAAACAATCCTTGAATTGACAAACATTGTCTTCAGTTCTCGCCAATCAGTCTGCGATTTCCTTGGATCGCCGTACTACTTGTTTAGCAACGTCACCACCATGGCCGACCCCAATTTCTACATCGAGACACCGCGTCTCATTCTCTCACACATGAACCCAACACTAGACACGCACTGCGACTTCTTCCTCGAGCTTTCCAACACGCCAGAGGTGCGCGCTGGGAACGGCGGTCTAGCTCTCACCCTTGCAGACCGCGAAGCCGCGCGAACCAACATCAGCGAGAATAACCGCCACATACAAAGCACGGGATACGGCCGTTACTTTATCTCTCTGAAACCCTCTTCTCTTTCCTCCGCAGACACACCAACCCCGGTCCCGGAACAGCTCGAAACCTTTACAAAGATTGGCAGCCTAAGCATTAAAGTGCGACTTCCAGACGGACCTACTCTCCCAGACATCGGGTTCGCTCTTCTCACGCCATTTGCAGGACAAGGTTACGTGACGGAAGCGGCGAAGGGGTTGCTTACCTATTTCCAGCAGGTGAGGGGGCAGACGAAATTTCTTGGGTACTGTGACCCAGCCAATGCGAAGAGTATGGCGGTGTTTAAACGATTGGGGTGGCGGGATCATGGTGGTAGAGGAATTAAGGGACTAGCAGCTGGGAGGATTGTGAATGGGAATGTGTGGAGTTTTGGGGTTGAGAGCGGGTTGGAAGAGTTTGGGCTGTGATGGAGGTTTTGATTAGATCCTGGAAGTTGATCTACCGGCGGTAAATAAAATCTTCAAGTATGCGTTGAAGTTCATTATTAGTATAGAGTATCTGGACTGTTCATATACTACTGTATTCCTTTGTCTGGCTTGGCCCACGCTTTGGCCTGGAGTGCTAACCCTACGTATGCGCAAATACATCGAAGAACTTACTGAATCTTTGTCCATGCGCAATTACTTCATGGAAAAAAAAATCAAGGCCAAGCTCTTGGGACTTCAGTCCTGGAACTGAAAATTGTGGCACACCAATTGAATTGGGATGCCATCACCTCCCAGATTGAACTTGGGAGTTCTCTTCAATTCGACTGCATGCTGAAGTCCTTGCCAGAGAATATCAGGAAGTTGATCATCAATACATCAGAGCTTTTTACGAAAACGGGACTCACTGATAGCAGACGAAATTGGGCTAAAAGGTGCTGGCAACACGTCCAACCTGCGCGGAGCATTGTCAACCTCAAGAATCTCAAGAATCTCGTAGCACCTCAGCAATTCCTTGTCAGGGCTGCGTTGATTCAGGAAGAAATTGTCTGGAGCTGCTGCCTTCTTCCTCCGTCCTTGGAAGAACTTGAGATTGTGGATTGCACGATTGACGCCTTGGTATATCTTGAACACATTGACAAGCGTCATGACCTTTATCCCAATATCCGTGATATTTCTTTCAGCCTTTGCAACAATTGAAGATATTTCATTCAGCCCTCCAAATAAGAGGACACGGACGAGGAGACATCCAGCAATCTTCGCTATGATACACCACCTTCGTTGAGCCTCGAGTTTTCTGACTTGCCAATTTGGAATATTCTCAAGGAGGTTGGAATCCGCACCTATGAAACAAGTACTGACGGTGTTTGCCAGACAATATCCTAGATCCTGCTTTTTTTTTGCTGCGAATTTATGCGGACCTTACACCTATCAGCAGCAGATGTCACAAAGCTTGCTTTCTGAGTATATAGGATGTGTGTGCGCCAATGCTACATGAAACACATGTTGGATTGCATAAGAATTAGAAATAATGAGTTTGAAGATGATAGGAGGATGTGAGAATATACGATTGTGGGGAATACAAGAGTAGTCTGCTGCGAAACCTAATGTTGGTATAATGATTTGCTCATGATTATTCTGAACAACAAACTTTGCCAATGATTGTAGATGAATTAAATTGTATCCTCATGTGCTTTATTGCTGTTTTTCTATTTGCAAGTTGTTGTCCATCACCCTGTTTGTGAGATTTCTGCGGGGTATTTGATAGATTCCTTTGATGTTGCTAGATTTCTTTGTTGATTAATTGCTAACAAATCTAGTACGGTTAAAGCAAACATCCAGCAGAAACATATAGAGCTCTATCTCTATATCTAAATTCAGCTTCTTTCCCGTCTAGCCACATATATCCATAGACCATATATAATTATAATGTTTCTTGTTTTTGGGGATACGTCATTATATATCGTCCGAGTTATGTGTATCTACAGGCGATAAGAAAGAATCCGGTGCCACCTGATTGTAGCATGCGCTTTCGCGCGACGAAAACAATGCATCAGATTTCTCCTAATATCCTGGCACACTTACTTGCGACTCTGCATGCTTTGCGGTCCGCCGAGCGGGCAAAGAGCGTGTACCAAGCGACCATTGGGCGGCCCTATCCTGGCAGTGACCGAACTCTTAATACACCCGAGCTACAGGCGACGCTGTTCAGCCTCGCCTATCACTTCGTAGGTGGTTTGGACCGTTTCCAAGAGGGAGAGGCACGTACGGGACTTAGAAGCCTTGCGAGATACGCTGTGGAGCGAGTTCTTTGAAAAGTGAAAGAGTGCCAAATCTGGGAGAAGAAGCTCGAAGAGCAGCGCGATGATCTCGTGATCATGATCATGGAGCAGCGTCAGAACCTCGAACGGCAAATCGAGCAAGAGCGCCAGAAATTCCAGCAAGATACCCAGAAACATTATCAACAGTTGGAACATGCCCAACATGAGCATCAGAAGTCTCGACAAGAAAAAAAAAAAAAAAAAATCCGTTGCACATTGACTCTGAAGAGATTGGGATGAATGCTCAATTTCTGCACAATGCGGCCAAAGTCTGATTTTTCACGACGCTATTGAAAGTTGGGGTTTTCGCCCAAGTGGGATCCTTACAATCCAGGAGCCCTTGAATTCTTTTCTACACTCTTTCCAATGGTGTCAACGCTTGCAATAACCATTGATCATAACCGTCGGAGGCTGGGGGTTATCATGACCTGCTGAGTCTGTGGACCGGATCGGGTGTGGCTTTGTGCATCCTTCCTGCTTATTGGAAGGTCATCACTGATCACAAAAATCTCCAAATGTTCATGAAAACGAAAGAGTTGAATCGCCGATAAGCCCGCTAGTCACTATTTCTTTCGCAATCTAACTTTGAAATCTTTTATTTGCAAGGCAAAGACAACATCGAAGCAGACCTATTGTCACGACGAGAGCAAGATGCACCCGCCGACTCTTCGGACCCAAAAATTGCGAACAACACTCAGGTCCTCCTTAATCCTTTGCCTCTGAGGATCGATTTGGTTGAACAGTGTTATTGTTAATAAACATGCACTGGGAGGTTGGCCAAAGCTTTGTTACCTAGGTCATAAACAAATGTGAATTCGGAAGTTATATAAACCCCCTTCATCTCCCCTCCACAACTCCTTTCTTCTTGGTCATACAACCAAAAAGAAAACATTCAACAGCGACAATACCTACACTGAAGACTAAATCCTCATCTTTCGAACCAAATATATTTCAACAGTCTCTAGATCACGTGTCTCACACCTTCTCTTACACACCGGGTATTATATCCATTTATAATGGCCAATATATACTCGCTTCCGGACGAGATCCTTGTACGCGTCGCGAAAGCCGTACGATATAAGAATGCGTCAACACAACACGAGATGGCAGACCTACTGGCCTTGGCGCAAGTTTCACGGAGGTTTGCTAAGATCGCGCGAGATGTATTATATCAGTCCCCAAAAATTCACATAGGAGCTGTCGGACGTCAGTCACCTTTATTGGCGTTCTTACAGAATTTTTTGAGAGATCCATCGCTTATCTCCAAGACGAAATCTCTCGATGTGTGTGTGGGCGTCAACTCTCTTAAACGATATCCGCCCTCGCACCGTCTCGCTGCTCGTTCTTCCCAGCTTGACCAGGAAACCCTCACTCGACTTTCGGAGGTTCAATTGGAGAATGGGGCCCCGTGGTGGCTTTATTCTATTCTCACTTCGTTTGGAGAGGATACGACCTGGCTGGGTTTAATTTTGGCCTTCCAACCACCTCTGAAGACATTGACCTTGCGCATTTCTAGCGATAGAATGTGTGCAACGCAAGACATTTACGATCAATACCTAGACAATCTCTTTCTCGACCTTTTTTATAAACCTCCTGCTCCACAGGGGAAGATTACTTGGAGGTCAAAGCGACCAGGTTGTCTGGAAGAAACGCAGACCGTGATAATAGCAGGAGAAGACATTTGCGCGGCAGGTGCCAGGGACGATGACGAATATCAGCCTAATTGGAATGCCGCGCTCCAGCAGCAAATGCCCCATCATCCGCAACTGAATAGGGTCACAGTCTGGGAAGTGGACATGGAGAAAAAGACATTGCTATCATATAGTAGAACTTCTGGCGATTTCTTTTCTCAACAGAAATTTTTATCGCGCACACTCAATCTCGCAGTTCAAAATGGACAGAGCTTCTATGGCCGGAATGGAAAGAAACAAAATCGAAAAACTTGCAGGTCTTTTCAACATCTTGTCAGCAAGATCCCGACAGGGTGGTATAGAGTTTTAATAATCCGTGTCGACCCCAAAGAAAACGGCGATGAGCTTCCCGTATGGCTTCCAAAGATCGAACGGGCTAGAACTATTGGGCAATTTTCTCAACTCAAGGTTCTAGTAGTCCCACAGGATTTCCTGTTTAAGCGGTACCCGAAGCCAGGGGTTTTAAAGTTCCGACCCATTCATCGATTTCTCTGGCCTGGTCGTATTCTGAAACTCACAATTACTTACGCAACCGAGAATATTGCCATATGGCTCGATGCTCTGGCAAACACCTTGGAGGGCAAGGAGTTCCAGTTGAAAGAGATATCCTTGTGGGTTGATGGAGAAGTGCGAGATTCTTTTCCACTAGGATGGGTATCTGGGATCGCAATCTGGAGCCGTCTCAATATTCTAGGCATTCAAGTTTCCTTTCGAAACCTCAGGGGACTAAGTGACTATGATTTTAAGGCGGATGCACGGAGGCTGGTACCGAGTTTCGATTAACGGAGACGTTTCAGGCGGGCTGAGTCAGCCAAATTGCTGTACACGGTGCAGAGGGCGATATTCAAAACTCTTGCGCCGGAGTTACTCGTGGAGATCGTTAAATATGTGCGATATAACGACAGCGAGTCCCAAGCAATGGCAGACCTAGCGAGCCTGTCACGTGTTTCGCGCACCTTATGTCCCATAACGAGTGCGCTATACCAATGACAGCGAGTCCCAACAGCCTGCATACCTTATTTCAAAACTTAGTTTACGTTGTTCGTGTATATCATATTGTTTAACGCGATTAGTTCCATTATTGCCCAAATAAAACTCGCTAGAACAAACACTTAAATTTAACTTTATTGATACTCCATTGTGCTGCAAAAGAATTCAGAAAATATGTCAATGATAAGGAAACAAGCTCGTGAGATTCAGGTATTTATCTCTAGGCTGTAGGGCGATGAGATTAGGACTTGGATCGATTGGCAGAGGAATCTTACCTCGAAGAAATGATAACAAAGGCGACGGTAACATTGTCGGAACAACAAAATCTCTTCGGATTTAAAGAAATAGACCGAGCTCAGGGTTTTGTCGATGTTGACAGTGAAACGTATTAACAACCGCTAGGCCGTTTTGGCCCTAGTCCTCACACAAAAACGCTACACTATTTATGTAGGCAGATTAAGTCACGTGATATATTTATTCACCGACCAGCAAACACTAAATAGAGCGAAACGTTTAGGCGTACACATTCGTTTACCATCCATAAATGTCAAAATTTCCTCCCAAACACACGTTGCTTCTTAATGCGAGACAAAATAACTGAGTGCACTTTCGCAATTGCGATGTAGGTTCTCCAGTTACTATTCTTTTTGTGTGAACCATGCCCGACCTGCTTTCTTTCCTATGTTATTTAGCTCGGGGGCTTATCTCGTCTCTCAAGTTAAGTCCCGACTATCCCTTTCAGCAGATTCTTTTTCTAGTCTGGGGTTTCACTTTCACATTCATAATCGTAATCGACTTGATGTGAATACAGCTTGAGCACTTCAGTGAAATGATGGGCATTTGGCCCATTAACGGAGATGGCCTATGTTAGCAATGAAAATGATAAGAAATGCGTCTGCTATCATGCGTCCTTACATTAGAGTACTAGAACTAAAGGTTTCAACAAGGAAGCCGCGGATCAGTGACTTTCTGACTGAGCATTCCGTACATATGTAGTACATTGATCCACGCTCGGAAAAATGAATTGGTTTAAGGGTGCATTACTAGTCGTAGCACTGTGTGATAATGTACATATAGACTAATGTAACGCTTTATAGGCAAGTATGGTCCACTATCTTGTTTCCATGATGTTCCACTAGCTTCGGTACTGTCTGTCTTGCATTTACTTACTCATGACGCGTGCCTTTGTGTACTTGTACTACCTCACTAAGTCGGTGAGTGGTCCGTGCGCCACACTCACTGCTCCGGGCTGGGCATAACTGTAATAGTCATCAAACTTGTACAACTTCAGTCAATCATCTGACACTGCTGGAATCGAACGCCTCAACCGCTCAATATCGAAATCAACGAATCCCGCCATTTCGCCCGCGCCCAGTCAACAATGCCCACAATGGCATGCGTCAAGTTCAGCTTCGTGCGTCGCCTTCCGCCGCCCGCCACCACGCCGACACGGGAAATGGCGCCGCTCGAGCGTCTCCCACAAGAATTACTCGTGCGTATCGCTAGTATCCTCCGCCATGGGAACACGAGCGATATCATAGCTATGGCGGACTTGGCAGCTTTGTGTCTGGTCTCGCGCAGGCTCTGCATCATAGCTCGAGACCAACTATACAAATACCCATACATCGCACGAGGCTACACCACGCGCCAAGGCGTTTGCTTGCATTCGCACATTTTTCTCTTTGCTCGAACGATAGTAGAACAGCCCTCCCTCTTCACAGAAATGCACCATTTAAGCATGTTCTTAACACCCGGTGTGTTGAAGAGACGGTTCAGGTATCGATCTGAGCCCTTGACGTTCATTCAGCAATGTATCGATCGGCTTAGAGAGCTAGGAGGGAATAACTCACGTCCTTCGGCAGAGTGGATCAAGATGTTCAAGCGGAGATGCCCTGAAGCATTCTATGCCGGCGCAATCCTCGCTTTGGCTCCACCTCTCTTGGAGCTCACACTTCGTATCGATGGAGCTAAGGAGTTGGTGGAACTACCTACAGGTTTGAAGGTCATTTATTTTGGCTTGCGATGGAGCACGAAGCGCTCGCCCAGTCCTTCACCATCTCAAGCGGTCAAAATCGCACCACGGACAAAAAATTTGCATTGGCTTTTTATGGGCAGTGACTTCTTCACCGGCCCACTCTCATACATGGATAGTATCACAACTCTCGAGCTCAACGACATGAGCATGTATTACAGCTTCAAAAATTGGAAAAGCAGTGTCTTGCGCAGCATTACAACCCTCGTCCTTCGTACTAGCATATGGGGCTTCTTACATGCTGGGGTCTGGGGTTTCGACAGTGACCCACTGAGGAGACTCCAAGCCCTGTTCTTAAACTCCAACTCCCTCGATATGATCATAGAGAGCTGCCAGTGGCATCAGCTTGGTGGAAAAGTATTGAAGGTCGAAGGGACAAGGTGGAGATTCAAGAACCTTATGATAAGGCTTCGACCGATGGCTCATCGACTGGAACATCTCTCTATCAAAGTTGTCCCAAAACCTCTGGAAGAAAGCATCGACAAGTGGCTCCCACGAATCCGTCGTGTAAACTCCCTCCGACATTATGTGCGACTTCGGTCTCTAGCCGTTCCGCAAGACTTCTTCTTCAAGCGCTCGTTGTGTCCGCACATTCTCGAATCCCTATCGATCTACAGTCTAGTCCCTCAAAGCCTGGAGCGTCTCGAGATTATGTATCCGTCCAGATCCATAATGGTGTTTCTCTTTCGTCTTGCCCAGTGGTTAGCATGTCATTCTGATTGGAATCTTCGGGAAGTCGTGTTGAGCTACAGCAAACTCTTGGGCGATCTTCCCGACAAGCTTGTCTCTGAACCGGTTTATGACGCTCTCGCACGTCGTGGGGTGAATGTGCGCCTCTACAAACTGGACTAAAAGGTTACCAAAAGCCAAAAAAGGGTACTTGTACAAGTAGAAAATTGCGCTCGGTGGGGAAGATTAAAGATATCTGCGAGAACCAAAATTGAATGATTGAGGAATGGAACATCGGTTACATGGCTAACAAGTTCTTACTCAAAATTGAGGATAAACAAGAATGATGGTGTCTCGCCAGCATTTTGCCATAGAAGTCGCCTGAGCGAAGTAAAGAGTGGTGAAATGATTCGTTGCCTCAGCTGCACCGTATCTGAGATCATAAATTCAGAGAAATTCAAACCTCGGGTAAATTTTGCACTGTGTCCTATTTCCAGCCCCAGCACTAGCGCAAACCTCCATGCTACTTAAATAAGCATGCGAAGCTTTCCATCCATGCTCTCTGGCTATGAGCATTTGAACCCAGGTTTTATTGCTTCCCGCTTCAAGACGTCCATTTACACCTGCGTATGAGGTTCAGTCGAGCGTTCCTTCCAACACATAGAATATCATTTCTTACTTTCATTCGTGATTACGTTAAATAAACTCAAACATAACGCACTAAATTATGTCAATCAGATATAAAAGAAAGCCGCCCATAAAGTTCTCAAACAAACGCAAATACAAAAGAAAGCCATCATTTAATCCTACAACAAACACCAAACACCACTTTTCCCTATGTCGCTTGTATCGCACCCTTCACTCCCTGTTGCCCTTGTCTCATCGCCTTGCTACCTCCTGCAGTATACACAGGCCTTTACGATCACCTTGGCCGTTTTCCCGACTTACCGGATGCCGCCTTCCGCTTACGCGCAGCTATACGCCCACTCCTCCGAAGTGCCTTGGTTGCAACCGCGTTGCACGTCTTTCCTCGCTCGTTGCGATAACGCGTGACTGAGAGGTTTGTGTTCTTTTCATTCGGTTTCTTAACTTTGAAAGAACGCGCACTCCGAAGGACCCGATCTGAGGGCGGGATCGTGTTCATGGAAGCTCCTCTCGTTGTCTTTTTACTGGTCGGCTCACCAGAAGCATCACCGTCTTCAATAAGAGCTAGGGTATCGCTGACCACAGGATGGTTATTAATGCCGGTCGTTGGTCCTGCATACGGCCCTGGGATAGTTGAATGAAGTTGTTGTTCTTCATCGCTGATGATATCAGGCTGTGATTTCGAGATTCTGCGCCTTCTCTCCTCCTCTGATTCGAAATCCTCGTGCATCCAGGTCATCCCGGGAAGCTCGCCCCATCCAAAGTTCCAAACCTCATCTTCAATCCAATGAATTTTGACACTTTCATAAGCCATGGCATCGATGTCGACGCCCTCAGTAGATCCTTCGAATTCTAGTTCGTCTGTGATCCACTCATGCTCCTTAGATACCTGGAAGAGGAACTGCTCGTAAGGACGCGAAGCTGCCATATTGAATTCAGATATATTTAGTGGCGTGTTGGTGATTTTTGGGGCCGGAGTATGCAATGATTTTTCAGCGGCGGTATTGGGCTCTTCTTGCCTGCGTCTAGCGGATACTTTTCGGGTAGGCTCAGTCTTGGGCTTCGGTTCCAGCTGCGGTCGGCGCTGGTACTCATGTATATTCTCATGGCCCCAACGGAGACTAGGTCGCGGAATGCTTGTGTTTTGAGCTGGAAACTGCCAACTGAGTTCCGATGGTTTGGCCCCCTTCGGCCAGGCCGGTCCCCATTCGTCCTTCCAGATGCCTTGTTCTACCCAACGCGCCCGAACGTTATTTTCGGCATTAGCGTGCAAATCAGCTGTTACATCATTAAGAAGCGTTTGCCTCCGTCCGTAGCGTTCATTCCGGACCTGATATATGATTCGTTCTCTTTCTCTGCGCGTCTGGCTTTGGAACTGGTAGAAGGGCCTGGACTGGTGACAAGCAAGTCGCTGGGTTTGGAGACGCCAGGTTCGACGTGATACTTCATCAGGATTAGGGTCCTCAAAAATACTCCAAGGCTGCGTCGTCTCGCCCGAAGATGCGTACGATGACGGCAGCGGAGAACCGTTATATGAATCTTTCTCTGATTGTTGATGGGCAGACATTTTACCGTCAAAGATATCAGTATGGTGTAATTTGGAGAGATATTGCGTCGGCCTTTCGGTAGCATAGAGTTAGTAGCTCGAAGAATAGTAAAAGTGGCTGCAAACTTAGTTTAAGAAGTCCGTGAGGATATGATCCATTGAACAACGTTACACCAGAGCTAGACCACTGACTCACTTGAATAACCCCAGTGTACAGATGATTGTATCACAGCTGCCTGGCAAGCAATTCCATAATTTGTTTGGCTAGCAAACGGCAAATTTGGGTCGTAGAGTTCATATATCAGCAGCCGTCCCCCAGATTTTGGAGACAGTCTATTCCTCACTTCTACAATACGCGCTAATAAGAAAACGTGACAACTTCAATTATTTAAAACTTTCGGATGTACTGTTTCCATTATGCAAGAGAGGTTTTCTGTTATAACATTGTGCTGACTCACTAGATGGAGTCACCCGTCACCACCGATGGCTTTGTCGCAACTATCATGGAAACATACAATACGATCGTTCTCGCGGCGGAATCTGGGCGAGTACCTATGATAGTACGCGATTTACAACTTGTAATATGCGGTCAATATGGTCAATGTCTATTGTCATGGTAGAGACCGGGTTCGTTATTGACCATAGCCGTGCACAAGCTCATATTCGGTGTGAGGTTTTGCATTGTTTATTAATAGGTGCATATGTCTAAACAACACGCATGTATTCTCACGTGGGCTCTGGGAGAAGGCGCTCGCGCACTATATAAATCTTTCCACAACTTGATAACTAGCTCCGGCCATCCAGGTTAACAACTACTAACAACCAACAACCGACCACCCAACAATCAACCACCTTATAAAAAAAGCCTAGTTTTAAGGACTTGATTCGCAAATTTTTTCACCATGGAATATAGCGACACGGAGATGGAGCTCAGTGGCATATCACTTCCATTATCACCTCTGTTGTCAGACACGGCGCCGGCGCAGAGGGCGAGCTTCGAATCTCTTCCGAACGAGGTGATCTCCAAGATCATAAACCATGTACGATATAACAATGACAGCGAGCCACGAGCCATGGCGGATCTAGCGAGCCTGGCACGGGCTTCGCGCTCCTTCTGCGTGGCAACGAGGCATGTCTTGTACCAGTCTCCATATATTCCACCCTTTCCCAAGCCTAGGCACATGGTTAAGCCTCCCAATTCTAACCAACGGGTGTGGCCTAAGTCGCGAATTTTTCTTTTTGCGAGGACACTACTAGCGGCCCCTTTACTCTTCGAGGACATAAAAGGCTTAGAAGTTGGGATAAGGGTGGGCGTAGAAGTCACCAAGGGTTATACCAGCGAAGCCCGTGTGTTAATTCACGAATGCGGATTTCTAAGTGGCTACAATATCTCAGTGAGGTGGCCTATGCACACCGAAGCGCCGTTTGTGGCTGCTATATTTGCAATGCTGCCACCAATCAAGAAACTGTCCATCCAAGTCTACTGGAAAGACGATCCCGAGAATACGACTGAAGTAGAAGTGGAGACACTATTCAAAGATCTCCGATTAAGCACATATCGTGACCTACTATGGTATCAAGGGTGCGTAGCTCATAGGATGCCTGTCTTTGAGAAACTCGAATCCTTTTCCACGAAGGGCATAGACTTGTCAAGGGCTTTCGTATTCATACGGAGTCTCCGGAGCCTTCATATTGATAACGAAACATTTCTTATGAACCGTTTTCATAACTATTTGTTCAATCATCATCTTGGCTTGCATCCCCAGAACGTCAATGTCACTAGCCTGACACTTCAGGCTTCTACTTGGGTCTTCCTCGATAGGTTGAGTCGTTCCAACCCAACAACACTTGAATGGTTCCATATGCTCTTCCCAAGGGTTTCAGAACTTACAATCACCATCGATTGTAACCGTGGACCAATCCAGAATGGTTTTATGTGGCAGGATAGGAATTCCTTGATTCTTGATGGCACCAATCAAGCCGAAGCTCAATATCTTCTGGGAAAGATTTCTGGCTTTTCCAATACCCTCAAATCTCTCATCGTTGACGCCGTCACTGCACCCGATCCAACCGATCCAAATACTACGCTCAGCTATTGGCTGCCTTTGGTAGGCTCAATAGAATCGGTCCTCAATTTCACGGAGCTCGAGTCCATCTCACTGCCTCGAGTCTTCTACTTCAACGATTCGTATACACGAGCAACGGACTTCGAGCAATATCCATTTCACAAGGTGATTCCACAGAATTTGCGGCGCCTGGAAATCACACACGCAGTACAAGAGAGCATCAACTTGTGGCTCCAGGCACTAATTTCGTACCTTGAAAAACATCCGTGCAATCTTCGAGAAATTGTCCTAATACGCCGAAAGGACATCAAGTACCCTCTCAAGATAATCGATGGTGTGTATGATGGAATGCACAGGTTTTACATCACGATTTCGATACTTGAGCCTTGAAGGTATGCTTCCCAAGTTGCATGAGAATCTGTTAGCTATCCTCGCTTGAAACGCCAGAAAAGGTTCAAGGACCGCTTAGGGCGGAGCCACCTTGCCTCCGAAAAAAAGTTGTTGTAGAAGTATAGGTAGCTCACATAATTGAGATAATACCAATATTACACTCGAATTTGTTGTTCCGAAATTATCATTTCAATTATATGCAATCCATGTTATGAGCAATCTGCTTCGTAAAAGATTTGTCGTATAGCATGATCGTTTTATAGTAGGGTTTCCAAGTCCGATTAAGAGGGAACAGGTGCAGTATTCGTCCTATTGTCAGTTCATTCAACAAGTTCAAACATCTAATTCCCAATAGAGGAGTTTATATGACACGATTTTAATTTCGTATATAGAATGTCAGTGGTCACTAACCACTCTGCCACCAGTACTGTTAAAATCGATCGCATAGATTGATACGTGAAGAGTATGACACTTACACGAGCGAAGGTCGTTATGCATAATTTTGCCCTACTACATCGAGAACTTGGAACAGTGCTATGCCTATTTCAATAGGTATCTGTCTCCTACTAAAACCCTAGATGGTCGAGCAATTTGATCAACTGAGCCTCATTCTCGCTTCTGCATTTCATTATTACTTCTTCGCTTTGCAGACGCAAGACATCCGAGTTGGTAACACGCCAGGGTAAGATACAGCGAAGCACTGCGTCCACATCTGCAATCTTCTCAATGCCTTTCATGGTTCTTGGCCGCTTCACGTCCAACTTCTCTAGTTCATCCTCCCAGGCCTTGGCAACATCCCATTTTACCTTATTTCCAGTGTCCGCGGGTAATGGGGAGGGAAAGCCATGGAGTTTGGCGTCTCGCAAAGCCGTCTGCTCGGTGGACTCAATATCAGACCAGCCTTGAAACTTACCCCCAGCGCCGCTAAAGGAGCGAAGGAATTCGTAGGACGGGTGCAATATGCATGCGAAGTCGTAGTCGATCAAAGCAGTGATGCGCCGGGTTGATGCATCGTACAACAAGTTGTTCGGAGCTGCAAAATTGAAAAGAAAACATCAGTACTAGCCCCTACCGAGTGGAAAAAACTAACAAGATAATGCTAACTTACTAAAGTCAGCATGTACTATTGTTTTGTCATGCCTCGATTCGAAAGATTTGAATTGTTCTGGGACGCCGCTCTTAACAAAGGCCTCGAGTCGTTCTCTGACCCCATTCGCATGCCATCCTTTGAGATAGGGATTGCTGTCTGCTTTTTTAAGAGCTCTTTCGAGTCTGTCGCGGAAGTAATCTTCATATGATGGCCACGGGCCACTACCCACAGTCGTCATGGCCGTGCTCACGATGGATCCAGAATCGTCAAACGTAACTCCACCGTACTGTTTGATGCTCCGTGGAAGCTGAAAGGCTTGCAATGCATGGAGAAATTGTGCCATCTGAGCCAGGATTCCCTTCTTCTCATCAAGGGGCATACTCTCGAAAGTCTCGTCCAGCGGTGCTCCGGGCATCAGTTCTTGTAAGATCCAGCCCTGCGAGGATGGCAACGCCGCACTACCCCATCCATATACCGATGGGACAACGTGTGGTTTGAGATCCCGGAGAGCAGTAGCAGCAAGGTAAATCATGGCTAATTCATTCTCTACTCGAGTTTCAGGATTCATACCGTCGGCATTGGGGTTAGTGAGCCGCATGATAAACTCGCTGACGCCTTCGGGCACTGCCACAGTGCCAGGTTGTTGTAGATCATGTTTCCTAAATCCGGAAGGCGGTGAAGATAGGTTGATGCGGTAAACAAAGTTATTATACTTGAACGGACATTGCGGATCATATTGAACAGGTATAATTTCCCTAGCCTTTGGACACTAAGTTAGTTTCTACCATTCCGAACGCTACCTGTTGCCTTACCTGGGCGTTGAATTCTCGGTATAGCAGATTCTTGATGAAATCCAGCCGTCCCTGGAAATTGACGTGATTGTCGGTCATAATAAATTTACGGTTGGAGGGGTCGGTGAGTCTTCAAATGTGAGCTAGCGGGACTCGCTAGATACAAATACAAGCTAGATCCCTCGTACGATACTCAACATGGACAACGACGGATTAAATGAGATCAGAGGTGAAAATAATCACTGGTCCTCCAGGTTCAGATTTTCTTCGTGTGTTGTTTCAGCAAATAGTTACAAGTTGCTCAGAGATACCAGTGGCATCGAAATACGTTCAGCGAATCACTTGGTCCGTGCAGTCATTGACCGGGAAACCAGAACTACGCCGCTTGGGCGCACCAATACAAACCCTCGACATTCACTAGCACGCGCCGATACCTAAGCATCGTAAGAATTCGGAACATTTTAGATTTGAGGATTGGCAAAAACATCAAAATTTTTCATATTGAAAACCCAATTGTTAGAATGTAACATGCGATCAATAGCTGTAAGTAACAGTAGGCTCCCGAGTAGGGTTGCTCTTTTTAAACCCAAGACCATCGAGCCCATTGGTTTCGATCATAAAAAATCCAACTCTGATAGTAAACAATTCCGTAGAGAGACACCGCGCTACCGCACTTGTAGTATCGTAATAGTCTAGAGTCCTCAAGCCCACACAAACCTTCCTACGCGTCTTAAATCACGTATTGAGTTATGTCGTGCCTATTAAATGGGCGGGCAAAATTTCCCTTCTCCTTTATTTATAATTTCTAATCCTAGCCCTTCTTAGATTCCCCAAAACATGACTTATTTTGTAGATAGCATTCGACCCTCCAGGGGCCTGTTAGTTCGTGATCATCACGCGACGTTTTTCGTTTGATTATTGATTGTTCACAAAATCGTTTGCTCACATATCCTTAGGATATATAGAATTTGATTTTTTCCTAGATATCCAGTAATTTTCTAATTCAAGTGAATCTCCCTCGTGCTTGTGGTTTTACTTTATTTCTTTCTTTCTTTCGGGCAGTAACTTATGTCAGGATTTGCCATCGCTTACTATCCTCAATATTAATCCAATATTATATACACTATCTATGAAATAGAACATATAAGTCGGGAGAATCGATAATTTCACCAACCAATGAAGTCTTCATTTCCTTGTCAGTCACATGTTACGTTTTTCACTCCTGCGTGCACAGGCGCGCGCACACGATACTGCCTGCCTGGTTGTATGTGGAATAGGCCCGAGCGTCCGACACCCATTGTATATAAATCTTCCCATAGCCCCAGTTCCTCTATTAATCCACCAACCTTGTCGCTACAACCCTTCCACTCAACCACTGCTGACCGAGAGTCAACCGAGTTCACAATCAGTTGGCAAGCGAACACACCATGTTGAACGAGCACACCTCAAACGGGATGAGTGATTATTCACTGATCCCATCATCCTCTACCCCTGGAAACAAGGCAAAATTCGAAACTCTCCCGGCTGAACTGTTATTGAAGATCTTTGGATATTTGCGGGTCGATGACGACAAAGTAAATTTGAGATACGAGAAGGAGGAAGCAATGGCGAATCTAGCCAGAGTGTCTGTTGTTTCTCACGCTCTTCACTCGCCTGCACAGCTTGTTCTATACCGATCTCCGTATCTCGCAATGTGCAAGGTCAACATACCAAAATCACCGGTCCAACAATTTGCCAGGACACTGCTTGAGGCACCGTCGTTATTCACGAAAATACAAAGCCTGAAAATCGACATAACCATCAACGTTAGGGGCGAAGATTACTTCAAGGATAGTCAAGAGCTCATGCACAAATGTAAAGCTCGACTTGAGGAAATCGGCCAAGGCCATCCTCGTGATTGGTACGAAAAGTACTTACCTGACCTCACGGAAGCACATTTCGTAGCCGTTATCTTTGCGCTGATACCACCGGTCAGGACCTTGGCGATTGATGTCCTTGATATTGATGGCAAAATCGTGCGAGACTTGAGTTGCACGGCCATGTTGTTGTTATACTGGGGCCTTCGATTGATTACGACTCTTGACGAGGGAGAAATGAAGTGGCGGGGACATGAGATACCCGCTTTCCAGAAGCTACACTGCCTTTCATTTGGAAGCCTAGATCTATCAGCCGGATTCGCGGGGATCCAGAGTCTGCGTACCGTTCACATACGCGGTAGCCCAAATAGGCATGACAGTTTTCTTCAACCACTGAATGCCAATACTGACATACGAACTCGTTGGCTCAGACGTGGCTGGATCAATACCAACGTCACGAAGGTCAAGCTTTGCTCTTCTACGCGGATTCTCGACGACAGTAACGATGGGCTTTACGCCCAAGCGGTAATGGATCACTTCTTGCAACAATTTCCCGGAACAAGGCACTTGGAGGTAACCCTGTTGACCATCATGTGTAACTCACACGGCGGCTTTCAAAACTTGCTGTCACGGATCCGACGTATTGACAGTAACCTGGAGTCTCTCACGATCAAGACTAAAGGCGGATGTTACCTTAAGGACCAACATCACAGCTGGCTCCCACATCACTTCCACGCAAAATCACTTACGCGATTCACGAAGCTTAAGTCGCTTACAGCCCCCCAAGATTTCTTTTTTGGGCGAATAAGCACAGATGAGGACATTGCGGCGCTGCGGTTCCAAGAGGTTTTACCAAAGTCGTTGGAGTGTCTTGAGATGACTCAAATATGTTCGGGATGGTCGGGAAACCTATTGGATATTTGGCTACGGCGCCTCACTTCACACCTTCAGAACTTCCCAAACAGCCTACGAAAGATTGTTCTGAGGATTAGCCACCAATCAAACGTCACAAACTTCGCTGGCGTCGACGATCGCGTACGCGATGACCTTACCAAGTCCGGGGTCACGATTATGATATTTAGGCTAGACTGAAGATAGTGGATATTGCGGAGTAATCAGGCTTATATATGATCTTGTCAACAGTGATTTTGGTGCATTCTAGATCCGAAAAAGAGCACTTGAGACTAGAGGAAAGAGCATGGCAGATGAGTAGGATAGTTCGGAAATTGATCAAACTTTATCGGACTCATATTGTTGACTGCTGTTGAATCAGAAATTCTTGGTCTCGTTTAATGTATTTATATATGTCAGCCTTTCGGAAAGTTTGTGAGGACCTTGTTGGAGACACCTTCACTAGTCACGAAAACGAGAAGCCTGGAAATTACCTTAAAACAGATTGGATCGATATCGCAAATTACTATACCGGTAGTCGTAAGCTCATGCGCAAGTGCATTGCTCGACTGAACGAAATCGGTCAAACCCCTCCGGATGATTGGTATAAGGGGACGTATGTCCTCAGCGAAATACGTTTTGCGGCCATTATATTTACACTGCTGCCCCAGATTAGTAACTTAACCATAAACTTTCAGAGGGCACCTGCTATCTCTCGAGCCATGGAGGTGCTCTATGAGCTACGATTGACACACATTGGAAAAGGAGGGATCGAATCGCGAGCGCATGAAGTACCCAGTTTCCGAGGACTAGAGAATCTTCAGTTTGGATGGTTCGATCTATCACCAGGGTTTGCAGGGCTTCAGACACTACGTACCGTCCATATATGTGCAACGACTTACTTCTCGACCACCGTGATCCTGGACAAAACGCTGGCAACCCTGGAATACACGCTCTCTTACAGCATTCCCGGAGTAATGCCAACGTCCGGGAACTGAAGTTTACCTGCCCTACGCAATTTTTGAATCCTGTTACCGAAGATCGACACAATCAAGAGAAAATGGATTGTTTCTTCCAAAAATACCCAAACACGTCGAACCTGGAGATCACTTTCGAAATGTACTTGCTTTACCCCACTTATGAGCGCATCGCTCTCATCCAGGGTCGAGATTGCAGTTTCCAATACCTGATATCATGGGTACAGTCTATTTCCCAGTCTCTTACGGTCGACGCAAAACGGGAATTTTACCTAAAGAGTCGAGATCTCCAGTCGCTTCCACACAACTCCCGCGCGACATCACTGGAGCAAAGCTCGAGTCACTCACAGTCCCACAAGACTTCTTCTTCGGACGAACAGCTACCCCAGATGAGCTTGCGAGCCCGCTATTCCACAAGGTCATTCCAGAAACTCTTCTGCGCCTTGAAAATTCGAAATTGGGATTTCGTAATATTAGTATCAATAAAATCAGAAAATCATGGTTTCCTAAAATCTTAATGTTTTTATATGTCTTATCTGTAAAGGGATTCAATTGATATTACAGGCGTGACGTCGAAAAAAGCTCCGCGCCGGATAAACCTCGGCTCCGAGCTTAAGAGAGAAAGGGAAGGAGCCGTCAACTCTAAAAACACGTCCCTCGACCCCCTTTCATCTTCATCAAGCCGCCTCACCTTTTATGAAACATGGCGAAACGAGCTAGAAGCCAGGAGTCATATATTCAATGGGTAATAGGAGGTTGCAAGTATGTAGGATTGAAACACATCAAACCCACCTGAACCGAACCAAGATAATTATCGAAATGAGGCAGGCAGGCAGGCAGGGCAGGTAAGGCAGGGTTAAGGGGTGCATGGGGAAGGGGAACGCGATGCGCGGCAGGGATCTTGTTTGTTTGTGTTTTTGCTTAATTTTGATTTTTTCTTGTTAAGGGAGTGTGCAGGTGCATTTGGCGATGACGAGACGACGAGGGGGGCTGCTAGCGGCGTGTTAGGGAAGGTTAGGCAAGGTTCCATTGTTTCTTCCAGATCTCGCATCGTCGCGGCGAAACAAACCAGCGTGTGTAATCGTGGCTGTGTTTTGGATGCAGGGCCTTGAAAAGAAAAAACACCCATCATTTTAATGTGTGTTGGGTGCGTGATTGGCCGGCGGGCATAACGCCGGCGTCGATTCGGGCATTAATGTGACGCCCACGCACCGGACACAGGCATGTTAGTCAAGTTGGTTTGTTGTTTAGATGCGTGCTGGCTTTTAAAGTTGCCGGCTTGTTGCTTGCTGGAGCTACGGGGGAATGACATCATTCGTTCCGCAACAATCCAAAAGCACCGCGAATTGCGGTTAGGCGGAGACCCCGGAGCACGCTTTGGGACATGCGAAAGCCAATCGAGGGCGCATTTGGGGGCCCCGTCGCCTCTTTTTCGCGTTGCGCCAGAGCGCTTGCCGGATTCGCGCCAGAGCGGATGGACACATGTGGTTTTTTTTTGTTTTGTCCCATCATCATCCTGCATCGGCATCTGCATCATGATACAGTACTGCATCTAGGTATCTCCTGGTCTCTCCACTCTCCACAGCAGATCCGATCTGACGTGCCCACACACACCACACGCCACGGTGCCGTCTCGTCTCCGCCCTCTGCTCTGACCACCACCACCACCCTCACCACTCAAGTCTCTCCTCACTTTCCTCTTACTCCCCTTCACCGTCATCATCGCTAACCATTCCTCTTTCCTTTCTTCATTCACACTGCGGCTCCAACACCACCACTCCTTCTCTTTTGTCTTTCGCCTACCATTCCTACCACCCTCCTTTTCCTTTCTTCTTTCTTTCCGGGCCACTCCGCCGCACCCTAGCACAGCATGCACATGCAGTCGCGCCTGCGCTGAGTCTCGAGGCAGAGTTGTCGCCGTCTGTCTTCGCTATAGTAATCTATAATACCTGCCTAGTCGCACTTTCTTGGCCTGAGCCACAAGGAAACAAATCACACCCACCGTCGCCATGCCCAGCATGTTTAGCAGCAGTCGCAAGAGGGCAGCCTCCAACCCTGTGCGTATACACCTTCCCTCCTCCACTCCCTCCCGCATTCCACTGCACGCGAATGCGATTTACACCTCACATGCACACGATATGCTCACACCACGTCCATGCAGGCTCTCCGCCAGCCCAGCGCGCCTCCAAGCTCCTCCGCCTCGCTCGCCGCCACCAGGGCCTTCAGTCGCGACCCCAATGCCAATGCCGAACTGTCTTCTGCCGCCGCCGCCGCCGCCCTGCGCACTCTCACTCCTACCCCGACCTCGGTTGGCGAAACCGTCACAAAGCGCATGGCCCGCAAGGGGTCGCTGTCGTCGCAAGGGAGCGGCAGCGTGCGCCCTCATCACCTGCGCAGACACTCCAGCTCCGGCTCTATGACGGAGCGGTCCTTCCGCGACAAATCCCCCAGCAGATCCAGCCCCATCAATCACGATGCGCCGCCCGTGCCCGAGGTTCCCAAAACCCTGCCCGCTTCGAGCGCTGTCCATCGTCGCGCATCCAGCTTGGAACCCCGGCAACGTGGTGGATCCCCCGCGGGAAGAGGTGGCGGAGGACGAGGGGTGAGTCTGGATCGTGGAGTCCAAACTATCCCCGGCCGGGGACAACCGCGCGCTCCTTCGCATTTGTCCAAGGTGACGGAAATTGAGACGGAAGGGAATGGAGGTGCCCGGTCGTCCGTCAACTTTTCGCGCCCCATGTCTCCCCAACACACACCTTCTCCAACTGCAGGGCGGAACGACAGCGCTAAAAAACCAAGCGGGTGGTTCGCCGGTCCAGTTGTCAATGAAGATGTGGGTTTTAGGGGCGCGAAACCACGTCCCAAGACGTCGCAAGGCTTGTCTTCGTTCGAGGCTCACAATGCGCAGCAAGCTGTGCAAAATGCTTCAGAACGACCTGTATCTACGAGGAGGTCTCAAATGGGACACGGAGTTGAAGGGGCAAGGCTATCATCGGGAAGCATGCGCGCCAAACCAAGTGGAAGCGCTGTCCAGCCCAGGCCGCAAACTTCAGCGGGCCCTCGAGTTGTGGACCCGAATTCTCCATTCGCCGTATACGACCCGTCTACACGCAAATTCATACACAAGGGGGACGCCATTGCTCTGCATAAAGCTATGAGCGAGGAGGAGTTAAATGTCGAACCCCAGTACGAGTCGCAGCATTCAGGCAGCCAGAGACAACAATACGATGCACCACAAGCAAGGCGAGTGGAACAGCCATCTAGGCCGACACAACATGTGGACGAGTGGGTCTCTACTCCTCAGCGAAGCCAACAACAACCCTTCCAGCAACATTACGAAGAAGGGATATCTGCGGCCAGCTCTCAATACTCCGATCACAAATCTCTCGATCCACCACCATCTAACCCGAGCAAAGAACCTCCTATCCTCGAAAGGCAACGTTCTGAGGACCTTGCCGGAGAAGACGTGAGACCTGCAAAGGAGGCAAACACTAGTCGCAAGCTAGAAATCAGCGTCCCGAATAGTGCCAAAGCACCCCCTAACAACAACGTGCAGTCACCAGAACTCGCAAAAAATCTGGAAGGACCGTACCCGCACCTCGAGCCGCCCATCAAACTGCAATCAAACCCTGCCCCTAGCCTGCAACATCGATTGAGCACTCGTTCGGAGCGAAACCATTCACTCAGTCCACCTCGAAATGCTCATTTCGCGCCGGTTGCTACTGAACTCAATGGCGTCAAGCATCAACCGTTACCTCGATCGGTTTCTCCCGCCAAGTCTGCACTCAAGCCATCCCCCTCCACATCGAGGCGCAGCTACTCGCCAGATGTACGAGTTGGAAATTATGGTGCGCCGCCGAGCGAGACATCGGACGCCATGTCAGACGGCGAGGTTAAAAAGAAGAAGAAGAATGTTCGTGTGAGTTTCGAGGAGGCTCCCGTTATCGCGGGTGTCTCTGCCTACGCAGAAGCGGAGTCTCCATACACCCCCATTGGTCTGCAAGCGTCAAGGTGGAGTAACATCGACGACGAAGAAGAACTGGATGATTATTCGAAACCTAGGCCTGTACTTCCATCCTTCGGCAGCATCCGTGATCAAAACCGACGGCCACGCCACGACGAAGGCCCCGAAAAGGTCACCGAGACGGTCAGTTCTTCGCTTTCGGCCTCCGCTTCATCTACTGCTGCCCCTGTCGACATTTCCAGCGACCATTTGGTAGGAGGTTTGTTGGCTCAAGAATTCGCTGCAAATGCAGCCCGTAACAACGATCCCCTCCCGCCGGAGGTAACGACTGTTGAGGGCACTGGCTACGGATCCGACTCAGACAAAACCGATTCGTCCTACAACGAAACCGTTCCACCTGCCAAATCCGAGCCCCTCTATACCGCTAAGGAAACGCCATCGATACCCGAACCGGAACCGAAAATGTTGACGAATCCAGTGGAGAGCAAGCCACCAGCGCTGCCAGTGCCTGACATTGCCATTCAGCCTGCCTCGCCACCTCCTGTTCCTGTGGAGACGAAAGAGTTCCCCATCGAGAAGGTCGAACCCAAAGTACAGCGGCCACGATCATTTGTACCTGGTGGCTGGGACGAGGACGAAGACTCTGACAAAGACGTGGAGGAGCTCAAGGCTGTCGAGGCTGCATTCACCACCCAGCCTCAACCAATTGCGCAATCAGCGCCTTCGACGTCTGCTGGCCCGAGCATTCGATTTGATGAGCTACCGTCACGTGACGTCGACACTGATACCTCTGACAATGACAGCATCTACAGCGATGCATATGAAGACCTTACTGAGGGTGGGGGTTTTGGATCCATTGATGCGGTGGTCGAAAGCCCAGTCGCAAAACGCACTGGATTGATGGCTTCGCAGTATGCAACGGTGCCTTCTGAACATGGGTCCTCGGAGCTTCGGAACGAAACTGTAGAAGTATCTCAGCCTGAACGAGAAAAAAGTGCTCATCTCGACTGGGACGCGACCAGAGATCATTGGAGCCGAATCAACGAGTCTCGGAAGGGTCAGTCGCCGCCGGAACAGCCCGTTTCGACTCCAGCAAAGAAGCAAAGTGCAGCCTCGCCTAGCCAACAACGGCCTGTGGTGGAACCTGTAAAGGAGACCCCCAAACCGAAACAAAAGCCATCCAAGCCTGCGGCTACTGCACAACCCCGGAAATCCGCCTTGAAAAAGCCAGTCGATCCACCGCAAGTAACATCCGCGCCAGAAACGCACATGAGGAAATCAATGCGAGATGGTCCAACGACTACCAATGCGTCTACGTCAGAGCCACGTTTTAGGAAGAGCATGCGTGATGGTCCTGCAGGAGGCATTTCATCCTCAGGCGATTCCCAGATGCGAAAATCGATGCGCGGCCCTGATTCTACGAACGCTAACAGCATTCCGCCTGGCTTAGCTGCCTCGCGCTACAGCATGCCCCCCTTGGATACGAAACCGCCCAAGGGGACCCTGCAGAAGAAACACATTCCCGCAGCCGCTACAGCGACCAGCTCTAGCCCGCGCAAGCAGCGTCCTCAAAGTGCAGCCGCATCCGCTCCGGGAATAACGAAAGTGCCTGCTCCAACCTACGATAGTGACTCGGATGCTTCAGCCAGCAGTTTTCAACGACAAAGACCACGCCGCAACCGTCAAGATGGCGGTAGATATACCATGCGTGCCTCTATGCGGTCGGGTCCTGCCCCATCGTTGAGACCTGCGCCAGTGATGAAGTCCATATCACCACCCGTCACATCATCACAACCCCCGACCACCATGAAGAGGTCTATGCGTCCCACAGAACCGGTGCCAGAGTCGCCGGCCAGTGCAAGGGTGAAGTCTTCGAGGTTTAGCATCAGGTCACTCTCCCCAGCTGGAAGATTCCGGAAGGAAAAGGTCCCGCCTTCCCCCGTCCAGACATCTTCGCCCAAAACGAAGGGTTTTGGAAAGACTATGAGCAAAGCGCCTGCTCCTGAGGCTCCGAAATCACGTTTCAGGAGCCGGTTCGCAGACTCGAGCGACGAGGAGGACAACACTCCGCGTCGTTTCCAAAGCCGGTTTGCCGACTCGGATGACTCCGACGGTTACGAAATGCCGCCGGATCTGAGGCCGGTCAGAGGCATACCTAGGAAGGCTGGCGACGAGGACGGCGACTCGACCGACCTGGAAGACGAAGCAAGTGACACGGAACCTCCGGTCCAAACCGAAAAGCCCACGCCCACGGCAACGAATGGCGCAACGAATGGAGCTACGAACGGACAAGGTTCGACCTTGGCGGCGGGATCGCTGCGCGACAGTAAGTACGCGCACGGCCTGCCCACCATGGAAGCCGGCAGGAAAGCAAAGTCCAAACGCGGTTTCTTCGGCCTAGGAGCCAAAAAGAAACACGCTGCGCCCCTTTCTCCCCTCGACACCACCACCGCCGCGCAGCAGCACACTGCCGCAGCAACCGAAATCCCCATGCCCCCCGTCCACCGCAACCGCGACCTCAACCGCCCACTCTCCGCCATCGGCGAAGACGCAGAAGCGCGGCAGGCCGGCGGCGCTCACGCTCACGCTCACCAACCCCCGCGTTCGTCGCCCAAACTCCAGCGTCGCATACTGACGCCGCAGTGGGGGCGTTCGGCGTCGGATTCGTGGCCGTTGCCTCCTCCTCCTCCTCCTATACCGGCGGATGACGCTCGTGATGTCGATGAGCGGCCGCGCACGTCGGATGGGGTCGCTGCGAATAGTACGAGTCGTCGGCCTACGCTTGTTAAGCGGCATTCTTCGAGGTTGTCGATGCCCCCGAGTTTGGGGACTGCGGCTGTGGGTAATGGGGGGAGGTTTGGTGGTGGTGGGAGTGGGAGTGGGAGTGTAGTGGGTGGTGGGAAAGGGCATGGGGGGAAGAAGAAGAAGTTTATGGGGTTGAGGAGGGTTTTTGGGTTGAATGATTGAGTGGGTTGAGGTTTTTTTTTTTTTTTTTTGGGCGCTGTGTACAGAGTTTTGTAGGGAAGGAAGGAGGGAGAGGGATGATATGTGATGTGTGATGATGATGATGAGGAGGAGGTGGTGGTGGGATTTTTCGTTGGGAATAGTAATGAAAACAATGACTTCTTCTTTTTTTTGTCTTTTTTTTTTTCTTTTTTTCTTTATGTATATATACCTACGTACATACATATGTGTAGTTGAGAATTTACTGAGTGACTGATTGACTTCTTCACGTTTTTTTTTGTCTTGGGGGGGGTTTCTTTTTTTATAGAAGGGTTTTTTAAAGGGTGGAGGTGGGTAAGGGGGGGGCAGGGGAATTAGTTATGTGTTTACTGTCTTGTATTGTATTATAACCAACAGAGACAGAAACACACACTTAATATACCTCTCTCCTTCCCTCCTTCCCTCCTTCCCCCCTTCCTTCTTTCCCCCCTCTTATAACATAAACCTTCTTTCTTACTACATATATAAATATTTTTCTTTCTTTTCTTTTTAGTTCTTTTTAAATAGATAAATATATATTTTAGTAGTGTAATTACACTTTTTAACTACTATACCTTTTCTTTTTTGTTAAGGGGAAAGGAGAAAGGGGGTTTAAGGGGGAAGGGAGTTTAAGGGGGGGGGGAAGGAGGGGGAGGGGGAGGGAGGGGAAGGAGAAGGGGAAGGAGAAGGGGAGGGGGGTAGGGAGGGATAAGGGAAATAGGGAGAAGGGAGGAAGAAGGGGAGGGAAGGGAGGAAGGAGGGGTTGTTTTATGTATGTGTGTAGAACATACCCACTGGATCCTTTCGTAAAAAAAAAGTAGAGGGAGGGGGGAACTTGAGGCTATCTAGACCCGTTACTATTCATAGTTAAAATAGACACTACGTAAAGGCATGAATCAAACCTAAGGTTGACCTTTTCGTTGTTTCTAGCTCAAAGACGGCCTGGGGCACGAAACGACCTTCCTAAATGTTAGCTATTCATGTATAGATGTGACGCTCCCCCTTTTTGACTATGCTACGAATTTAGACTTGGTTTTGGGGGTTGTACGGATTTGAAGGATAGGTGGTTTTGATGTTTATGTGGAGTAACTAGTGTGTGGAGTTTACTGTGGCGGGGGGAAAGTGGATGGTCGTTATGTTTTTTTCTTTTTTTTCTTCTTTTTTTTCTTCTTTTTTTTCTTCTTTTTTTTTCTTTTTTTTTTTTCAAAAAAGATTTTAGGTATGGGTGGGATTTTGGTTAAGCAGGTACGCTGGGTGCACGGTGGGGGGTGGTGGCCTGGATTGAATATTGAAAATCTTTGGGTTCTTGTTTAGAGTGGAATATTTGCGCAAGGGGTCGTTCATAAACACACAGTTGCGATTTTATTCTCTGATGAGTGTGGAGAAACTAACCTTCTACAATGCGTAGGTAGTGGCAGTGGAGACACACTGCATAAAGGCCTAGACATTTCACTACTAGGAAGATACATGTTCAGGATGGGAACTAGCAATTCTATCATCTAAAATCTCTCTAAAGTCTTGACCAGCAAGCTAGAAATGATTTCTCGTTGCACTTGCAACAGCTGTATAAATATGCAGCTTCTACGAAGCCCGTCCTTTACCTGGTAGTAACCATCCTCGCAAGATGATTCTTGATCTGATTCCGCAAGGTAGACATATACTGTTACAATAAGCACATCCGTCTTTATCACATCGCCTATGAACTCGTCGACAAACTCTTCGATTCCGTATCTCCACCTTCAATACGAAACCTCTCCGTCTTATTACTAACATGCAGTCTGATCCTAGTCCTCGCAACCACATCTTCTTTCCACCTAGCCCCACTAGTCGTGGCCGAAGCTGGAGATTCGGATTCATTGAATAGCAAAGCAATATCCGGACTTTGCACTGCTCGGCTAATGGTCGAGAAGTGGTTGTCGTAGCTTTCGCCGTTGGTGTAGATGGCGCAGCAGCCAGCTATGGTGGCCAACAGACACGCCAAAATGGAGCAGCTGTTACAAATTTTAGAATCACGCGAAATGAATGGGACCTTGACCGGATTTTTCGCTTACCCGTATGCGATTAAGAGATTCTGAGGTTCGTAGGTGTATTTGTTGACCCAGAGTGTCCGGTTCACCTTGGTTTCTACCTGCTCGCTGCACGCGTGTGATGTTAACGCGACTGAACTGATATAATTCGTTAACTGAAGCTTACCAGAATTCAGGGTCGCTCATTAAGCTCAGCGATGCATTTAAAGAAAACTCCTCGATCAACGCGGTAAGGTTTTTGTCTTTTTTCCATTCATTGGGGACAGAGGGAAAGGATTGAGGATGTGGGTCGTGCAGCCACCTCTTCCGCATAGCCTGATAATCTTTTGCTGCGCCAAGGATGATGGGGTCCATCTTGGGCCTCTTGGATTCGTCTGGCCCTCCCCAACCAGAATTTTTACCAGCCACCGGGGAACCATTACTTGTTTGGAAGTTGCTTTCGGTATAGGTGTACACAACGGCTCCTCTGGTCTGGTCATCTAGATAATTGTACCAGTGAAAGTAGTTATCCGCTTTGTTCCTCCAATCACCTCTATATTCAGCTCCTCCATTCCACCAAACCACTACGTCCTCTTCGCGAAGGATAGAAGTTTCGATTGATTGCACGTTGTTGTTGATGGAAATGGCTGTATTCACGGATGCGTTACGCAGGCGACACGTGTAGTAGCTCATCGTGTAAGGAAGCATGGGGGCGGTGTCGGTAAAATCTTCCTTTGACGATGGACTGGCCATTACAAGCAATATATTGAATCTTGTCCAGCGTGAGGAGATGTTCGATGATGTCCGACTAAAGAATCCGATCCAGCCTGTCGCACTTACATGTCTCGTCACAGATCAGTGTTCCCAACAAACAAGTATTTGATGATTTTCCGGATTTGATCAATCATTTGATGAACCCCAGGCTATTTGTTTGATTGATTTAATGAT